>PVKV010000373.1:0-153411 GCA_004027835.1 Alouatta palliata
CGGACGCCCCTCCCCCACAGAGCTGGACCGTCCCGGGTTCAGCTGTGCTTGCTGTGAAACTCTCGATCCCGAGAGTTTCCAATGGCTGTTTTTTTGTGGGGGTGGGACCAGCCGAGCCTGATCACCTGGCTCTCTGCCTCAGAGCGTCTTTTTTAGTTGAATGATCGACTGTCTCCCAGGTGTTCCAGCCGCCTGTTGACAAGGCGCCGGGATCTGTATGATTTCCCGTGCGGTGACCCACTGCGCGGCTGAAACCGCGGGCGCTGGCGTTTTTTTGCCTGGGAAATCTCCTGGCCTGGCTGTCTGTTTCAGTCCCCTTTTTTAATCAAATGAATGGGCGGCTCTGCCTTCCCGGAGTTCCAATTGCCAGCTAAAACGGCACCTGGACCCACGTATTTTGTATCGGGAACTGCTGCGCTGGGGCGCCGCTCCACACAGTGGCGGAGAAAACGCCCACACAGGCGAAAACAGCTGAGCCGGCGAAAACAGCCGCGCCGGCCAAATCAGGTGCTCTGGCGACCCGTGGGGCTCCTCCCCCTGGGAATCTCCTGGTCGGTGGGCAATAAAAATCCGTCTGGGAATGTGGCGTCCACTCACCCTCCACGCTTTCACTGGGAGCTGCAATCCTCAGCTGCTCCTAATCGGCCATCTTGGATGGGTCCCCCAAAAATGCTACTTTTCTTATACAAACATCTATAAACATGCTTTGACAACTTTTGAAATTGATTAAAAGTGGGCTTATATTTCTAAATGAAGATGCCTTGAGTCAGGATGAGTAAGCTAAGAAAATCTATTCATTTTAGATATATGTTAACTGTCCTTACTGCGCATTGAAATTATCAATAATTTCCAGTTATTCTTTGTTTATATATTGGCACCATTCTATTCCCCTCCCCCAGAAAACTCCAAACACCAAAAAAATGTAAGCAAATAGTATTGGAAATTTTATAAATCTTATATGTAGCGATCAGAAGTTTATAAAGCAGATCATTCTGAAGGTAGATATGTTAATCAGTCAAATTATTTAAGAGGAATCCCAATGTGGGGGGAAATTCCACTCTTTTGAAGAGCTCATTTGTCAATACATTTCTTGATATCCCCAAAATGACAAAGACCAGTAAGCACAGGAAAAGCTGCTCAGTGTCACTAATCATTAGGAAAATGCAAATCAAAATCACAACCACCTCAAACCATTAGGATGCCTCGTATCAAAAGAAAAACACAAAAAAATAGTGGTGAGGATATGGAGAAAGTGGAACCTTCTCATATTACTGGTAGGAAATGTGCTCATTGGCCTTTGTCTATCTGCTTTGGGGCTATGTCTATTTAACTCTTCTGCCCATTTCCAAAATTGATACACAGCAGATATACAGAGTTTTGGGATTCACATGATAATTTGATACACTTATATAATCAAATCGGAGTAATTGGGATATTCATGATCTTAGATACTTACCTTTTCTTTGCCCTAGGAACATCCACGTAATTCTCTTCAAGCTATTTTGAAGTATACAATAGATTAGTATGTGCAGCCATATCTCCTGAGTGTGTCTCATCTCATCTGTCCATTTTTTAATTGAGGTCTTTATATTTGTTGTTGTTGAATTAGTAAAAATTAGATTCACAGCTTAATTATCATTAATGTAATTGTCACCTCAAAAATTATAATAGACAAATATTATAAAATGTCATATTTTACTTCATTGTTGAAATAATTGTTGAATAAATAGAATACATTTTTATTCAGTAAAGGGAGATTTATTTTTCATTTAGCTTATTCTATATAAATCATCTATTTTTAAGTGGAATCCTTAAAAGAAAAAGAGAGTGGAATTCTCTTCTTTCACAGATATTTCTTTTAGACTCCCACTTTTAGCAAATAAAGTCAAGAAAAGTGTTTTCCTGGTATTTCTTCTTGCTGTGAAACGTCCATGTTCCTGGCAGCAGGCTCTTCTCTGTTTGTTTTGGAGATACACCCGCTGGCCTAGCATGGGTATCATGAAAAATCTTACAGGCTCCTCTTAGCCCTGAAATGTCATCACCATGTCCTGTCTCCAAGCCATACAGCAGCCAGCATCCTCATTGGAAGTTTTAAAACAGCACTTAGTGACCCTATGCCAGGCATTAGCCTCAGTATTTTATAGCCACTGGTGCCTTTAATTCTTATAATAACCCTGTGTATGCTATTATTGTCCCCATTTTACAAATGTGAACACTGAGGCACAGAAAAAATAAGTAATTTGTCTGGTGTCATTGAAGTCAGCAAATATAGAAACCAGGGAGCCTGGCTGCCCCTGCTTCTCGGCATGGCATAGGGCTACCTTTGGGATAATTGTCAGATTCCCCTGCTTGGCCTCAGGGGCCTTCGTATCTAGTCTCCCCAAGCAACTCCCAACAGCCTCAACACATGTCAACCACCCCTACTTCAAAGCAAGCTACCCAGAGGAATTTTTTTGCAATTTTTGAGTCTTTTCATCTAAGACTATACTTTTATGCTCAAACATAAAACCTGGTAATAAGGTTATTATTATACTCATATCTCAGCTTCCTCCAATTTGCTGTCATCCCTCTTTGTTATATTCTTGACTGATGGACTGACACACCATGGAGGCATTGCTGAATTGAAGAGAAGGGACACTGTGGTGGAAATAATTGTGCAGCAGATTGCTACATAACTCTTGTTTCCTGTGAGATGAGAATCACAGTGATAAACCATGAAGACGGCTGTATGTGGCCTTGAACTAAGACCAGAATGCTCAGATAAGTTCCAATTTATCTTATTTCCAGAGATAAATTAGTAGAAAGGGGTGAAGAGGAGAAATATTTGTGAATAATAAAGTAATCACAGCTATTGGTTGGGGTCTAGGATATTAACATGTGGAAGTGTTATGACTAAAAATCCTCTGGTGTCTAATTCATCACAGCTTATATTTGACGTTCCCTGAAGTCACTGTGTCCAAAGAGACCATGTTTTCCTAGAATTCCTGTAATGAAGATCTTTGCAAGAGGCCGCAATTCTGAATTTCCCAAATCACAAAGAGGTTTCAATTCTTCCTCTCAACCCCTAACTTTGACCTGAAGCCTCTGGAGAAAGCTCCTAGCTCAGCAGTTTGGACAGGCAACTACCTGTTCTTTTATGAGAGAGAAAAAGTCAGCAGTTTCCAAGAGACAGTAAACACTGGCCCTAAGAATAAGGACCAAACGAGAATGAGAAACCAGCTGTCAAAAATACATGAAAGACGTCCAGGTGGAAGAAAAATGTCAAGTAGGTAAAAGTGAGAATGAGAGAAGGTGCCGGCAGACACAGCAAAGAGTTACAGGAAGGATTAATCAGTGACTCAGCAATACGTGCTATTATTATTTGCCTTCAACAGATGAAGAAACTGAGGCACAGGGGAGAGGAAATGCAGGACCACTCAGCATGTGGCTGAGACAGAACGTGAAGAAAGTAGTACTCTAACACCCCACTATGCAGGATGACTTTCAGCACTATTGTTCTCACTGTTGTTCTGGACGTAATAGCTGACCCTGTAAGGGAAGGTACAGTTATTATTATTTGCAGATAACATAACTTAATTTTCAGAAAGCCTGTAAAATTAGTTAAAAATTTAGAACTAATGTTAAAATAGGGTAATGTTGCTAAATATCAAACAAATACAGCAAAGTTACATAGCTTTTCAAGTGCAAGTAATACTTTGTTCAAAGGCGTAATTCAAAAGGAAGTATAAATCACATGACCAAAAAGAGTCCCAAAAAACAAAGGAACAATTTTAAGAATCGATGTGCAAAAGCAAAATACAAAATACAAAATTTACCTGAAAATGATAAAACCTTAGTAATTAGAAAGACGCGTCATGTGGTACAGAGGATAATAGAATATGCATGTCAAGTTTTCATGAACAAATATAACAGTTTAATACTTTTAATCAAAATCTTGAAAAAATTTCTTTTGGAAGCATCAAAGAGAGTTTTCTGGAAAAATACCAGACAAAAATAGGCAGGATTTAAAAAGCAAAACCGAAAACAAAAATGCTGGGTGTGGCCCCTCCTTGAGGGTATGTGATGTAACAGGAGTTACAGTAACAGTAGCTACTGTTTGTAATTGATCTGTGGCAAATACCGCTCTTTGTCTTTGGTAAGTTTTCCCATTTCCCTTCTAACAACATCATGCAGAAGAGACTGTAACTACCTGTTATGGGCAGAGGTCAGCGAGTTTGGACACCTTTTTGCCAGCTCACCAACTCGGCGGTGGACTTGAGCACAGCATTCTCTAATTTTAGTACCCACCTGTTTACCCACTATACTACAAACTACAAAAAGCAGAGCAGCGTAGCATTGGAGCACAAATGGGGGATCGACAGACCAAAAATGAGAGCCCAGGAATGAACGTGTGTTAGAGGAAACATTCCCTGTCAAGGAATATAATATCATTCAAAGATGACTTATCTATTTTAAAAAATAAAATGTTTTCATATTATATGACATGTTAAAACACATTCCACCTGGATTAAGGAGTTAAATCAAAAAAGTAAAACTGAAATTTAAAAAATAAAAACAAAAAAATGCCTGAAAGTCTAATCTGTTGGTGAAGGATTTTCTAAACATAAAAAAAAACACAAGAGAAAAGTAATAGGAAGATTTGACTACCTGAAATGTCAAAACATTCTTAACTAAATTAAAAGATCATAAATTGGTTAAGATTGCAATGAAATGTATATGCTTAATGTAGAAAGTGTTTATATGTTGTGAAAGAGCTTGTAATATATATCAAGCTTTGTAACATAGATCAAAACTCTTGTCCCGTGATTCCTTAATTCTTCTTCAAAGATTTTGTATCAAGGAAAACCATTAGAAATAAGTCAAATGATAAAAAGTGTCTGCCCAGAAGGAAGCTTTATAACAGCAAACGATATGAAATAATCCAACTGCAGGAGCCAACTCAATACGGGGAGGGTTTGCCTAATTTTCGAGCATTTCTGATTCATTATGTCACCATTAGCATAGTAGTCCCAAAATACACTCATGACATGCAAAGATCTCAAGATAAATATTTTACATATATGTACATCTGGAAAAGAGAAAAATAATTGTCAGAATGAGCACTAAACCTTCATTGGTGGTTATGGGAGGGAGTGGAATTACAGAATAGACTTAATTTTATGCTTTCTTTTTTCCAGTGATTGACTTTTGTGCAGAAAACAAATCACATTTATAATTAGAAAAAGAGGAAAACTTAACTAGATTAGAAATTGCATATATAATATGAATTTCTGCTTACACATCTATACATAGAAGTAAACATATCAAAAATGATCATAGTGATTATCTGAAGGGAAGCATCATAGATAATTTTCTACTTTCTTGCAATGATTTTTTTATACTTTCCAAAGTCTCACATGTATCATTTCATTTTTCTAATAAGAAAAAATAAACAACGCACAAATGTAAACACAAATCACAAAATAGTTCAACTTTCTGGCTGCCTGCTGGCAGATTCTGTTTCATTTTACTGCATGCGTGGACAAGCCGCTTTCATGTACTTTTATCTCTGGTTTAAGTTATACAGAAGCCATTCTGTTCCTTTTGTACGTGTCTCATTTAAATGCCCAGGTGTAAGTGAGTGTAGTGGAATTAGGAGAAAGAGCACTTCTCTCCCGTCACACTCTGAAGTTGTTGTGGCAGCTTAGCCGTGAGTGGGTCAGGTAGCAAAAGCAGAGGCAGACCCAGGCCAGCCGATGCTGCCAGGCGCCTTCTCACTCTCCGGTTCAGGAGAACGTCTCCAGAAGCGCGTCAGTTTGGGGCTGGAAATTGTAAACCTTGATCCAAGGATCAGTTTCCAAATGGAGAATGGGTAGAATTTCTCCTCCTTCTCTTCCACTAGGAGTAAGTGAGCATCACCGGAAGCATCCAGTTATGAAGGTAAGGACAGATTTCAATATAAACATAATTGAAAACACTTTGCTGAAGAGCTTCATGTCAGTGTTTGCATTTAAAAACATAATTTGCTGCCATTAATTGCTGCAGTTGATGTCAGCTGAAGACTGTCAGGAGTGAGGCTTGTGGAATTCTTTAAATAGCAAAAGTGTGATAAAAAATCAGGGGAGCTGCTTAGTAAAAGACAGGAATTTAAATTTCCCCAGCACTTGTCCCTCAGCATATCAAAACCCTCTTTTCTTGCAGAACATGTTTTCCTTTTCATACCTCCTCACACCCGGGATCTTTTTACTGACTTTTCTTTTCACACCATACTAACTCATGTCTTACGTGCCTTTTTTGATTCTGCTGTGTGGCTGACAAACCTCAAAGTCAGTAGGTGGTCATGGAATTGTGCCCCAAATACTGTAAGGAAAGTAGGTGTGGAGTTGACATGTCTTAGGACAAGATCTTTCACCACCAGATACAGGAGCTACCAGATTGCAGAAAGCACATGGGTCATGTCATCCACACTGAGCCCTTGCTGGCCCCTGGCTCTGGCCTGAGCAGGGAGAGGCAGCCAGGCAGCACCTGTGTTCCATAAGGTGGGCTTCCTCCTGGACCCAGGCTTTCCTGAGCTACGTCTGCATGCTTGGCAGCCAAAGCAGGGCACAATGTTTCCAAACATAACTTCCATTGATCAAATCAGTTAGATTCTGTCTGCGCAGTGGTGTAACTGGCAGCTAGTCCCTGCAGACTTCAGCTGATATACCACTGCGGCCAGCAGCCAGGCCTGGTTGGGCCAAGTCAAAAGTCTGGCTGAGGCTTTTAGCATCTCTGTGTGTTAATTCTGCACTTCGTGAACACCATCAGGAAAGGGCTGCTCATTTGGGATTGCTCATTAGTTGACAAAACAAATGTTTTGTTTTGTTTGCTGGTGTGAATTGAGTGTCAACTGCAAGCTAGAGATTTATATTTTAAAATCCATGCACACGCACCTGCGTCTTCTTTTATAAATGAGTTAGAGAGGGGTAAGAAAAGCTATTCAAAGCCTCAGTCCCTAGGGCCTAGAAGCCCAGTGTTTCAGTCTGAGAAGATAAAAGATTGAATAGCAAATCATTTAGGCAGAATTCCACCCCACTCCTTGCCAATACACAAAGTATTTTAAGCACTTTTACCCTTCATAAATCCTTTCAGTATATCTGCAAAGTGATAGAAAGTATAGCCTTCTTGTTTTCCATGGAAAAATGTAGGAAAAATAAAAGATAGAGGGAAATAAATAGTCATCAACTTTGGATCAGCTGAAAATAGGATGGTATTCTCAAACTTTTCTGTGCATTAGGGTTATGGAGAGCCTTTAAATATCCCCATACTCTAGAGACCAATAAATGACAAACTCAGTTAGTGGAAGCTTTGCGGGTAGTTTTAATGGGTAGCCAAGTTTGAGATTAAAGTAAGGAAGCCAGGTTCTATAAACTTTTCAGGTGATCCAGTCTCTCAAGAGGGGAAATCTGCAATCTGCTTTGTCACAGCCATCCTGTGTTCCAGCCATCGCAAAATATTCCCAGACTATCTCTAGGAGTCCCTAGGACTCTGCTCACATCACCTCCTGCAGCAAATTGATGGATGCCCACTTTACTTGGTGACTTCTCTCTCATTCACTCACCCTCACCTCCAAGAGCTTTCTTTTGGACACAAGAATTGTGTCTTTTATTTTCAAGTTACTCTATATCTCCTATATTAGATATGCATTAGGATCCACTTTTTATTTATAAGACAATGGGTAGGTGAATTAATAAATCAATAAAAATATTCACCTGATTTGTTATCAATTTATTTCAATTAATAAATGTTTGTTAAGTGCCTCCTATGGACCTGGCCCCTAGTGTCAGCTCTGGGGATATAATTCCTGCAAGAGAGATCCCCTGCAAATCTATGATACCTCAAAGTTTTCCCTGAGGACCACTCCATGCCCCAGCCCCTCATCTCTCCAGTAACAGGCATGTTAATTTCCCTTTCTTTCTTTTGTTTTTCTAACATTCACTGGTTTCATCCTTGACTTCCCCGCATGGAAGGCTTTGGATCTGGAGAAGAAAAGTGAGTTTAAAATTGAACCGGCTCCGGCGAACAAGGTGCTGAAAGGGCTGCTTATTTTTAGCACATGTGTTTTACACTAGGGCTACTTTTAGGAGGCTCTCTCCAACTAGGCTGGCTTCTGAGAGGAGTACTTATACGGAGAGGAATAGAACTTAATAAAAACATTCCTCCATCCAGAAAAAAAAGTTAACTTACACTGGGGGCAAAAGCCTGGTCTCCAACTGTCTATAAAACTGGCTATTCCAATATCTGAACTCACAGAATCCCTCCCACAACTGGGAGTTAATTTGGAGTTTGAGTTGAAAATATGTTCAAAGTTTTACCCTAAATCAGTCAGCCAACAGGTATTTCTGTGCCTGCCCTTCAAGCCCTGTGCTATACACTTGAATTTTATTTCTTCGAAGCAAAAAAAAAAGAGGTAAAATCTACAGAGCTGATTCATAGGTCACAACAAAATTCACGGATTGCTGCTCAGTTTCTTCCTGGCTCCTTATCTTTCTCCAGATTCTCTCCTTGACAAAACTTTGCCATGTCTCTGCAGGTGTTTTCTTTGGCAATGGCGATATTATTATTTGGCATGATACATTAAAGTGAGATGCTAATTTAGTAAAAATGTTGTCAAAAAGTCTTAACACAGATTTGCTATGTGAAGCCCAAGTGAAAGCCAAAGATTCGCCTGATCACGGCTTTGAAGAAAATGCCTATGTCTGAAATCCAGGAAGATGGTTTATGAGCTGACCTAAATGCCAGCACAGATTTCCACAAAGCAAAATGCCACCAGTTCTAAAATGCAGGGCTGAGAATCCTGTTAGCAAAGGTTTGTGTTACGTTATTACACCTCTTCAAGCCTGTCTTAAAACCGCCCCATTCAGGAAATTCCAGGTTAGAAAGAATTCTTCTTTCTAAACTAAGCCTTTGGGCTTAAGATATTGTGGAGATCTGTGAACTGTGAGTAATGGCTCATTCTTCTCCACATGTATCTTGATTTTTTGACACAGGCTGCAATCCTACCTAAGCTGCAATCCTACCTAAGCTGCAGCCTGATCCCTGAAAGCAACTTTGCTCAATTGCAGCCTGACCAGGTAAGGCTTTGAGAATTGATTTCTGTTTTAAATCCTGCAGGATAAGAGGGGTGGAGGGTGGTCTATTATAGGATGAAGTGGTATATAATAGGTATTTAACTTAGAAGAAAATCCGCTAGTTGAAACTGTAACTAGATTATTTCAAAAATGATGATGTAACATGAAGATTCAATGACCAGTGTTGACCTTTGATCATATCTACATAGCAATACCGCTTGTCTATAATGCATACGATGTCATTACGGTTCATGATCGTTTCAATTTTCACAAATTCTGCTTGAAGAACTTCAGAATGTCTAGTATTAACTTATACACCACAGAGGACTCTTTGAATGAACATATAAACTGTGTAACGAGTGCCCACAAGTGCCGGGGTTTCAAAAATAGTGAAGGTGTCTTTAATTTGCTTCATAACAACTGTCTTACAATAATTTTTATTGACCTAAAAATGATGTAAGACTATGTCAAAATTTCGGGATAGCGTTTCTTAAATGCATAGTTTGTATCAATGCTTGTAAGCTGTATTTAGAAATAATATGACATTTTACTTTTGTTAATGTTCATCATTACTTCCTGAGATGTAAACTGTGTCCAGGTGAAAAAAGAATCCGTTTTTCTAAGAAGACATGGTAACAGAATCACAATAACACAAAAAGCCCCTCAGGATAGTATTTGGATAGTTAATTTTAATGTAAACAAAAACTTCGATTTCAGCATTAAGAACACATATTCTTCATATAAGAAGTAGAAAATATTCTAGCGCATACCTAACATTGGTAAAATATGTAGTGTTTTCCCCTAAAATATTACATATATTTTATACTACATACTTTAGTTTTTAACTATTGAGTCAAACATAGTTTAAAATACCACAATATTTCCAAAATTACAAAGAAAATAAATTTAAAAATTTCTCTGAGAGAAGCAAACAAAGCAATATTTTTCTTAATTTCTTTAAAATTTCTCCAGGAATTTACACTTCTGAAAAACCATTGACTTCTGGATTTTGAAAAATAATGTAAACATTTAAGCAGCTACCAAAATACGCTAAGCCTGAATGTATGTTATATTCATATTTCCTTTTTACAGTTTTGAAGGATTATTCATTTCATGGGCAATATAAATTTAGGAGTCTCACACATACTATATGAAGAGCGATTTATTAAATTTATCCTATTTTTTAAAATTAACTGAATTTAATTTTTTTTAAATTGACAAATAATTGTGTGCGTGCATGGACTACATAGTGATGTTTCGAAACATATAATGCATAGTGAGCAGATCAGAGTAATTAGCTTATACATCATCATTTATCATTTCTTTGTTTTGGGACTATTCAATTTCTTTTTTCTAGCTATTTAAAACTATATAATATGTTACTGTTACCTATAGTCATCCAATAGTGCAAGAGATCGCTAGAACTTTTTCCTCCTATCTGACTGTAATTTTGTATCTGTAAAAACAGAAGCTATGGAATATCTTCCATATGCATCTAATCTAGCCTTAATGTAATTTGTGTAACCGAGCAATTCTGTGGTTTTAGCTCCCAAAGTCAGATTTTTAAACCCTGCTTTTCCCAAGCCTGAAAGTCCTACCTTTGACTCAGCTGCAAATATGCCCCCCAAAAAACAAGGCTGTGAGAGTGAGTTAAAAAGTCAAAGGAAAGTTCTTTAGAGCAATTTAGCAATTTTAAAGATGAGTAATCAAACCTAATTACCCATATTCATTGTTCTCCAGTAAAAGAATGTTAGAAAGTAAAAGTGGAGTGGTAATTTTGAAAAATAACCAATTTAATTAAAATTTAAATCTTTGATGTTTGAGAATTTTTTTTTCTCTGAAGTCTAGAAAAATTTCCTGACACAAAACGTATTCTTGTCAAGGTGACACTTAAGTTTCTGTTTGGAAATGCTTCAGAAGGAAGAGAAACTGCTGTAGAAATGAGTTGATACAAAATACAGCCATCACTTTCCAACCAAAAGAAAGCAATGATTAAACTTACAATGTCAGCAACTACAGTGTTTCCAAAGAAATATTTAAAATTGAGACGGGCCTCTTAAATTTGAAACTCTGTGTGACTTTGGGACTAAATAGTCTAGTTTCCCACTCTTTATGTGTAAATAGACACAAACAGGTGCAGAAAGTCAGAGCCTAGGACAGAGAAGGCGACCCCCCAGGGGAGACCTCTAAACAGGTCACTGGTGCATACTGCATGCCACCAGTATCGCTCAGTAACACAGTTCATAGAAAATCGGAAAGGTAGCTTAGGACCGGCATTAATGCTGGGGTGTCTGAGATGAGTTGAAGGAACAGCTATTCTTTTTTTTCTGTATTATGTTTCTTCCATTTCCAAATGGCTGAAGCTCTAATTCAACCTCTCATTTGTTTCAAGAGGGAGGTATCAGAACCACAACAAATGGAGTGAAACCTACCACCACCACCTGCCTGGCACAAAGGAATAATTTACAATTCACGGGGAATTTCCTGTGTTTCATTTTGTTTGTCTGAAGAACAGTAACACGACTTGAATGAACTAAGTGACTAATTGTTGCATTGTTTTTCTTGTAGAAATTTTAGTGTTTTACTACTTTCTCCAGTTTACCTCAACAGTGAATTAAGTTCCCTCTACCATCTGAAATGTTACAGTTCGATAAAATAGGTAAATTAATAAAGTCTAAAGTGCTTCCAAGCTGGGCAGAGACTTTCTGTGTGCTGTGCTTTTACTGCTCTTCCCAGCTGATATTTATAACTGGGCCATATGTGGTTATAAAGATTTATTATGAGCCTGTGGAATAAGTTCTGTTAATGTGTACAGTAAACGTCCAAGTTTTGACTCTGTAAGCCTTGGAGATTTCTAATAAGATGAAGCCATTTTGATCACAAGCCAGCAGTGTGCACTTGGAGCCAGTCCTCGTATTGACAAAGGGCTTAGCTATGCGCTGTGGACTCTATCCACTTTCTGTGTGGGTTTGCTAAAAATGTTTGCAAAGCTCAGGTAGGTACTTTTCTTCCTCATCACCATCCTCATCTGAGGGGGGTTGAAGTTGGAGATTCTGGTGACTAAGAGTTGAAATGGAAAATTTTAAGACTACAAATGAAGATCAGACTAAAAGGCGAAGTAGAGCCACCCTGGGAGTACAGTGAATGGGGCATCTGTGTCCCCCTCCGGCTCCGGGCACCTTGTCCAACTACTGGACAGTTACTCTGAGTGCATCAGGAGAGAGAAAGTTACAGGTACAGCTGGTATGAAATCACTCCCCATCCACAGCCGGTGCAAAGGGGCAAGATACTGTCTTTTCAGTTTTACAACTTACTTCATTTTGGGAAACTTCTCTTGCCCTTACTATATGTGCATATTGTTCAAGTGAATACCTGCCAGTTTTGGAAGAGAAAGGGTTAGTCTGTTCTTGGCTGTGACACCAAAATACCATAACCTGGGGGCTTATAAACAATGGAAATTTATTTATCGCAGTTCTGGAGACTGGGAAGTCCAAGATCCAGAGGCTGGCAGGTCTAGTGTCTGGTGTGGGCCTGATTTCTGCTTCACAGATTGCATCTTTTTTGTTCTCTCCTCATATGGTAGAAATGACAAATGAGTTCTCTGGGGTCTCTTTTGCAAGGGTACTAATCCCATTCATGAGGCTCCAACCGCATGACCGAATCACCTCCCAAAAACCCCACCTCCTAATACCATCATCTTGAGCCTGAAGATTTTAACATATGAATTTTGTGGGAGCATAAAAATTTTGTAGGGTGATAAAATTATTTTATTTAGAGCCCACAGCAGTCTCTAAATAAAACAATAGAGTAGGACAATGTCAAAAGCTTCGTAATGTGTTTCTCAACCTCAAGGGCATCACAGTCACTTGGGGAACTCTTTAAAAATACTAAAAATACAGTTTATCACTCCTTCTCCTTCTTTGAGTACTGCCTGGGCATGGCTTTGTTTTTGTTTTGGAAGTTCCTCAATAGATTCTAACGTACAAAGCCACTGGTCTAAGACCCTCTTCTAGTTCTGACCCAAGAGTTACAGAGTGGCCAAAAAGTGACTTTTCATGGCTGTCACTTAAGCAAAAACGCAAGGCCAGATCTTGCCCAAGAGGGCATCATAAGGTTCCTTCCTGCACAGCACACTTCCCCTTTTCTGCCTCCCCCTCACAGGTACTCATAACTCCCTGAAGTTCTAGAACTTTCTCCCATCAAGGGCAGCTCTACCTGAATAATCTACAGATTGAATTTCTTCCCTCCAGTCTTTTTTCCAGAAGATCTGTGAAATGCCATATTAGATTGGTTCCGATTAATTAATCCAAAAATATTTATATTTAAAAATTTTTAAGTTAATTTTTTTTTTTTTTTGAGACAAGCTCTCCCTCTGTCACACAGCCTGGAATCCAGTAGTGTCATCATGACTCACTGCAACCTCCACCTTCTGGGCTCCAGTGACCCTGCCACCTCAGCCTACTGAGTAGCTGGGACTGCAGGCATGTGTCACTATGCCTGGCTAGTATTTGTATTTTTTGTAGAGATAGGATTTCTCTATGTTGCCCAGGCTGGTCTTGGACTACTACACTCAAGCAATCTGCCTATTTTGACCTTCTAAAGTGCTGGGATTACAGGCATGAGCTACTGTGCTCAGCCCCAAAATATTCCTATATGATAATTTAATATATGAGTCTAATGTCATTAACATTATGAAATAATTTTGATGTCTAGCTGAAGTAAGCAATTGGTATGGAATTTTGGATATTCAATAGACTGATTAACACCAGATAAATTCTAATAATCTTTCTGGTTATAGTTTTTCACTAAACAACATTCTTATCAAATGATTATCCATCCTTTGACTAGAACAAGTAGGGTGGATCCCAGCCATAGTTGGATAATCTGATATTTTCTGTGGATTTTTTTTCCAAAACTTGTCTCAGATCCATCCATCCTCCCCATGTCCACTGCCATCACCCCCTGTCCAGGTCCCTGTCCTCTCTAAATTATACATCCTCCTCCAGACCCAGGCTCCACTTGAGCTTTATCACCAGCTTACACTGGCCTTCACTTAAAGCCTTTCATTGACTTTCCATTGCCCTGAAAATAAAATCCAAACTCCTTGCCACACCATGGGCATTATCAGATCTTCTCAACCCCATTTGACACTGCTCCCTGGTCTCAGGCATGTGTCTGCTCTTCTCTCAGCTTCCTGATCAGCCCAGGCTTTCTCACACTGCAGTCTCTGTCCATGCTGTTACTGCTACTGAGCATTCTTTCTGCCCGTGTTTTAGTCTTCATATCTCTGATTAATTGCAGCCTCTTCAAATTGTCCTCTGTGGCTACTCTGCCTAATGTGGTCCACCCCTTTACCATCTCTATTTCTGCCTATGGTTTGCTCCTTCGTAACAATTCAATCTGCAATCATTCTATTCCTTTTCTCTATTTGGCTGTTCTCTGCTTGTTTCCTCCCTTCGGATGGAAGTCCCTTGACTATTTCCTGAAAGGCCTTCACCATTTTATTCACAATGCTGAAAACATGCCTAGCGTGTAGATGGTACTCCAAAAAAAAAATTGTTAAATGATGGAAGAGGCCGGGCGAGGTGGCTCATGCCTGCAATCCCAGCACTTTGGGAGGCTAAGGCGGGCAGATCACAAGGTCAAGAGATCGAGACCATCCTGGCCAGCATGGTGAAACTCCGTCTCTGCTAAAGATACAAAAAAATTAGCTGGGAGTGGTGGTGCACACCTGTAGTCCCAGCTACTCGGGAGGCTGAGGCAGAAGAATTGCTTGAAAACCCGGGAGGAGGAGGTTGCAGTGAGCCGAGGTCGCACCACTGCACTCCAGTCTGGTGCCTGGTGATGGAGTGAGACTCTGTCTCAAAAAAAAAAAAAAGATCTTTCTTTTCTCCTGGCCTTTAACTTGGCAGGCTTTATCTGCTCTTTAGAGTCACTGAGATGAGAACCAGGTGGCAAACTCTGGTTACCTTCTCCTCCAGGCAACACAGAGCATTCTTAACTCTTAACATTAGACTTTGGAACTAGGCACAGAACTCCAGAGGGGATAATCACACTGGCAAATGTTTAGCTAAAAGATTTAGCTGTACATGCCACACACACATTGTGCTAAACATCGAGCTCGTTAGTCCTCACATCAAAACTGAATTAGGAGCTATGATTATCCCCATTCCTTAGATTAGTAAGCTGGGGCTCGATAAACAGAAACACTTGTCCCAAGGTCACATGACTCACATGTGTTGGAAGCTAGGTTTGTGACAGATATTCCATGTTAAACCATTATTTTATACTCCTTAGAAGAGAGTATGGTTTTATGAATATACTGCTCCAGATTTGCTGGGATGACAATACTAGTTTTTAATTGGTGGCTGTGACATATTGAAGACTTATCTTAAGAATGTGAGCTACTCCAAAATTTCCCTGTCCTGCAGTTGTACAATCACATATTTTTAAACCAAAGCAAATGATTTTACATGTATTTCCTTCTAACAGCATCATGTTTATTTCAGTGTTTCTTTTATCAAGTCCTTTTGCATATCCGTGGATGTTTAGAGTGAAAGAGGTATGGATTTAAGAGCAAGATATGCCTAGGGTTATGTTCCAGTATCACAAGTTAAGGGATGTGTGATCTGGAACAAGTGGCCTAACTCTTCTGAACTTTGGTTTCCTCCTTAGTAAAGAGAGGGTGCCGGTGCATGGCTTTGAGGGAGTCTAACCGCATGGAAGTAGTGTGAAGCCCATTGTCATGTGCCCACATGTGGGGCCTGTGCCCACTCAGCCACACATTCCTTGCCCCATGTGTTAACTAGCTCTTGGCTGTGTTATCTGAGATTTGCACACTCTCAATTCTTATTCTGCAGTTTTTCTGAGTCATTCGTCAAGTACTGCTCCCAGAGGTAAAAGTCTTTTCTGAAAGCTGTCTCTTCCCCTGTACACTTTCCTTCATCCCGGGAATTCACTCACGCATATTTGTGATTGTGATTGTCTGGTTTTGTAAGGAATATGAGTAACATTGTCCTTCTGCAGCTTGAATTTTTCCTTTTGGTGGTGTTAATAGCATCACACTGTGTCTTAAGCCTCTTGGACATCTGAATAAACGTTGGCACGAAACCTGGTAAAATGAAGCATGAAGATGAATGTGTTTGTAGAGGTGAGGAAGACATTCAGAGCTGGGAGAAGTGAAAGTCTATGAATTCTCATTCCACGCCCAAAAGTGACCTCATTCATAGAACAGTTAGCTGTCCTACTCGTCATGACCCTGAGAATCATGAAAATGGATAAGGCCATAAATACTTTGGAAGTCGATCTCATTTGTACTGAATAATTTATCTGATTAATTTATAGTTACTCACTGTGTCACCTAGCAGAATTCAAGGTAGGTAAACTTTGATGAAAGGAAAAATTTACCCCAGGAGTAAGACAATCAGTGAAAAAGAGAAGCATGAAAAAAGTCCAAACGTAGAAAACCAGGACAAATCTGATGGTAAGATGGCACAGAAGGTGCTTAACAGAGGACCCAGCAAAGAAGAACCATGGTAGGAAGAAGTTACAAAGCACAGAGGGATAACAGTATAGGTTGTAGGTGCTTTAGGCTAAGTAATTGTCTAGAAGGATTCAGTGAAGCATAAATTAATACAATCACTTTGGAAAACTTTTTGGTGTCTACTTATGCTGAACATATGCATACTCTTTGCCATAACAACTCTACTCCTGAGAATTATGTATTTCTAGCAGAAATCTATACAAAGGGTCACTAAAAGACATATACAAGAATACTCCTAGCAACACCACTTGTAATAATTGCGTATTAGTTTGCTAGGACTGCCAGAACAAAGTACCACAGACTGGAGGGGCTTAAAGAACAGAAATTTATTTTCTTACAGTTCTTGAGACTCAAAGTCAGATGAAGGTGTCAGCAGCTTTGGGTATGAACGACACAGGTGCTGAGAGGGAACATCTCAGGAAAAGAAGAAACGGGGCAGGTACGCCACATAAGGATTCTCTGACCAAGAAGATGAGAAGATGGCAGAAATTGAAAGTATGGTTATTCTTTTGCCAACAAGAAACAAGAATATCAATTAAAAACTCCTGGACCAACACACAAAAACCAAATAAAAGTCATTCTCCAAATAGAGGGCGACTTAAAAAGTGGCATGATTTTAACCATAACTATGAAAAAAGCATGAAAATTAATTTTCATGTTAGTACAAAATAGAAAGTAAACACTAATGACTTTGATCATGTGGAATTAGAGTTAGAGCTGATGGAAGTTTTGGGGGAAGGAGCTGTGGAAAGGTGGAGGGAAGGACAGGAAATCGCCTTTTCTTGTGTTGGAGACATCTGTGTCCAGTTACTGATGAGAAATAAGGAGTTAATTGATTAAAATTAAGGATAAAGGTATAGGAATATTTTTAAAGGCTTTCATGGTAAACAGAAGGAAAAAATACTTAAAGTGCTATAATTATAGAGCATTGTGAGGAAGAAGCAAAGAGAAAGAAGGTATTGAGATATCTCTCATAGTGAAGAACCAACGGATTACTGTCTTTGTTAAAAATTCAGGAATTTAATGAGTCATTTGTTAAACCACTGAAAGCTTGAGATTGGTCATGGTGGGAATATTTACATCTCAGAAAGTGAAAATGGTCATGGTAGGAATATTTACATCTCAGAAAGTGAAAAAAAACTAACAAATTATAAAGCAATTATGTTAACTAAAAACAGTATTGGAAAGTGAGGTGGGGTCGGGAAGGAGTTAGCAGACGAGGACTCCTGTTCTTTTGTTGCTGAGTATGTATCTTTCTGTACATACATAAGTATTATGTTCTATTTATTTCTATTAGGTAGGTCATATTTATAATAGGTATCATGTTCACATATATTTAAAACAAACATTTTTAAAAATCACAAATGTCATCTAAACATTGTTAATAAATATTTTTCACTGCCGTGATGATAGACAAACATGCCGGAATGCTTCCTCTGTCGGAGCCTACTTGACCAGTGGTGAAAACAGCAGGTTATTGGCCAATCACATTGTAGTGTTATGGAGGGATGAGAGCACCAGAGGAGGCATCTATTCCAGGCATTGTGGATGAGGTGGGGCTCCAGGGTAAGGCATCAGAGTTAATGATAAATGAGTATTAGGAGGCAACAGAAGTCTCTGTGTTGAGAGTGGGTGGGAGGAAGGGACGCTACTCTAGCAAAATGAAGCATGCATAAAGGTCTAAGACAGGGAGTGGGGACCAGATTAGGAAGATAATAGTGTAAAGGGCTAGGGTGAGGTCGAGGGATCAGATTTTGAAGGGAAACAGGAGCTCCGAATGTTTTAGGGCACTTGATGGAGACAGACTGTTAGAGGGAACGACTCTGCCAAGTTATTTACACGCCTACATGCTGTGTCAGTGCTCATTTTTGAAAGTCATCTACTGTCTCTGAAATTGGAATGTATTTCACAGTACTGGTCAGTCAGGCAGTAGTAAAGATATAATCGTCATTCCTGAACATGCTCTGCAAAGTTGTAGAATAAATGACATTAGCTTAGAAGAAAATGTTGAAGACAAAAACGAAAGCTTCTTTTAAGAAATGCTGTATCCCCAGTGTTCTCAATGGCACAGGAGATGATACTGTTTAGAAAAACAAACCAACCAGCCGCACAAGAACATACACGTCTCTGAGTCAAAACATGATCCAGAAAAGTCAAACTCAGAAGGCAAACAGGTTTCCAAAAAGCATCACCTATTTACTTACATTTACACTTTCCCATATATCAAAAAGTGATATATAATAAAATCTATGTCTAAAAAGTCTTTAAAAGCTCACAAATTATAAAACAAAATTCCAAGGAATAAGAAATAATGGTATCAAATTTAATTGCTAACATTTTTCCTTTAGTGACGCATAAAATTCTAATTCTTCTAATAATTGACGTCATTTTATAAATACCAATAAAATATGGGGTATATCTATATTCTTCTTTATATAAATGGAATTATATTTATATTTCTCATAACCTGAATGAATATATTTGGACCTGAATCACATTGACAGCAGGCGTTAAAACAACAGCAAAAAATGTATCAAGCTAACCTCATTCGCAAGAACACTCAGAGGGAACACTTCATTCCCTGGTCTCCATGTTCTGTGTTGAAAGTTACTGCAAACCCTTCTCGGATGATGGGAGTCAGAGGGAACTTGGCAGAGGGGCTGCCCCATGCAATCCACTCCCCATTCACTCCTGACAGTGTGTATGGGAGAATGACTCTTCTGTCCCATTTGTATGCTTTCCGTTTGTGAAACAATCCTAGGTCTTTGTATTCCTTCTACCTGATTTCCAAGCTCAGCAAACCCAAGTACCAACCATTCCTGTTGGATTTTTAGTCAACCGAAGGTTCAGAGAGCTGCTTCCTTGATGAAGGGGCTGTGGATGTGACGTCTGCACATGGAGCATATCAACTTGGAATAATTTCCCCCTCATGTGGGGGCTACTCCCGAGGAGTTCATTCTAAACCCCAAGTACATTAGTTGCCTGTGGCACCTTAGAAAAATAAGTGATCCTGGGGTTCCCGGCCTTGGAATGTCATTTCCTTTATGATATTTGCCTTTGAAAGGCAAGCAGTAGCAGTAAGCAGAGTGGATATAAACATGGGGCCTGGGCTTTAATTCTGTCTGCCCCCATCCCTATGGTCTGTATGATTTAAAGTGCCCAGCTTAACTTCTCGGAGCCTTAATTTCTCCATTTCAAACTGGAGGAAAGAATGCCTCTTCCGCAGGCTAACACTGAGAATTAAGTGAGGTCACACAGTTCTCTATGCAGAAAGTGCCTCGCAAAGGGTTCCTGCTATTTGTCACTGGAAGCAAGAAAGCAAAGAAGCTGAGAACAATATATGGTCATGCATTCTTAGTGATGAAAAAGACCTTTAAAAATTTGTCTGGTCCAGTCTTCATTCTACAAACCAGGAAAGTGCAATGTTGGTCTAGGCAGGGACTTTCATAAGGACAAAAGAGAATTCAGGGGCCAAGCTGGGTTGAGCAGATCCTTTGGTTTAAAGATTTATCCATTTACTTTGCAGGGACTTCCTTCCTACTAGTAATAGAGCAACCACAGATGGAGTTTGACCAGCTGTATTTTTTTTTAATATCACAGCCTGAGGAAATGTGGCTCAATCATTTAATGTTTCTGATGTGAATCATTTTAGTCAAAGACAGTTAAAACAGAAAGCCTCGATTTTTTTCTTATTTGAAATTAGAATTTTAGATGTAAAGCTTAGGTGAAGAAAGGATGGAAATTTGAATTTAAAAGGCCAAAAGAAAGAATACCAAAGAATGAGAAGATAAACATCTTGTCTTTCAAAAGAAAACAATTCCTCATTCTATTTTACAGCCAACCATAACTCGTAAGATGAATGACGCTTTCTGTTAGTGTCATGCTTTTCAATTTACATAAAAGCCTGGTTTTGCATGAGAGACACTGCTGAAGCAGCCCTTGTCGGGGTCTGTGTCTCATTCTGGAGCGCATTGTGTCCCAACTTTCACTGGCTTCCTCTGGAATTGAAGCTGGGTGCACACGTTTATCAGCTGTCTGACTCCGACAAACTCCCACCACCTCAGAGGGGAACCCCTCTCATCCCCACAACTCCCCAATCCAGACTACCCCCAGCATGGGCTGGATCATTTTGATCTTGCACAAAGTGGAGAGAATGTCACTTCCAAGAGTTCACTCGCTTGTCTCCCATCTCCATAAATATTGTCATTTCTAAATAATGCTTACACTTTTGTTTATTGGTTTTTACCTTAACTATTTTTATTAGGTTCCTAAGTGATAAGATCAGGACAAAGACAGGTTCATTATGCTAGTTAGATATTTTCCTAAAGTATGATAAGATAAATGACAAGGAAAACAATACATGTTTATCTGAGATAGAAGAAGTGTGTAAAAGTGTGTTATGCTGCATTCTAGTTGTGCTGGGGGTGACGGGGATCTATGTGTGTATTTCTGCTCCTGGAACTGTATGCCAAAATAAGTCAATTTTACTGCAAGTTAATTACAAAAAGGAAGCTCTTAAATCTTCCTCAAATCCCAGAAAACATAAGTAAACATTGTTTTCCCACACACTGCTGTGAAGAGTTAAGAAAACTCATCTGGCTTTATTTCCTGTAAGACTTGGAAAGGCTAATAGTACGAAACTGCGGATCAAACCATAGCAAGCTGTGGAACGGGCGGCGTCTTCAAGTCAGCCAGGCAGTACAGGCAAGGAGTGTGGCTGCTGGGGGACGGTGGCGTGGGTCGCGTGCGCCTGGGGGGACTCAGGAGGCCACGCCCTGCTGGCGCGGTCCCAGGAGAAGCTGCGTTCCCTGTCTCTCGAGTGGCCAATGAGGTCTCCCTCCTGTTCTCTCCCTGTGATCTGCTGGTATTTCTTTTTGAGGACTGTGGTTATGAGATCTTGGTTTCAAAAACAGAAACAAAACAAAGAAAAAATAACTTGATAGCATTCAGCACAAAGTGAGGCAATTCCCCACTGTGATAATAAATTGGGAGTTGTTTTCTTTTAGCTGCAAAACCAGTCACGTATCTGACAGACTCAGGAATAAAAAGGAGTCTGAATGAAGAAGAATAAAAACAGATGACTGCTGGAGAGTCCCAGGCAGCCTCATTCTGTGCACACTATCTGATTGTCCCATTTGCAAGGGTAGGTGTTTTCTCTTCGTTACTATTTTCCCATGTGTCCAGGAAACATGTGGGTGGCACTCAACTCACAAGACATCTACCTGAACCTTGTAGAAGATGTTGCTTCCCCTGGGTACACACTTCTTCTAAATGCTGAAGAGGGATGTCTGCTGTGGCCTGAGTCTCTGCCTGGAGGCTTATTTCTAGGTCACAAGGCAATGACAAACAGGAAGTCTGTAGAAAAATACCCTTTTTTTTTTTTTTTTTTTTTTTGAGATGGAGTTTTATTCTTGTTGCCCAGGCTGGAGTGCAATGGAGCGATCTCGGCTCACTGCAATCTCCGCCTCCCTGACTCAAGCGACTCTGCTCTCTCAGCTTCCCAAGTAGCTGGAATTAAAGACATCCACCACCACGCCTGGCTGATTTTTGTACTTTTGGTAGAGATGGGGTTTCACCATGTTGGCCAGGTTGCTCTTGAACTCCTGACCTCAGGTGATCCACCCGCCTCGGCCTCCCAAAGTGCTGGGATTACAGGCATGAGCCATAACACCCGGCCCTAGAAATAGCACTCTTTAATATAGTGTACATTGTCTCTCAGAGCTCCCCAGAGGAGCTGAGTTTCCACTAACCACAGTGCTTGTTGACGGCCCTTTTGTAGCTTCCTGACCTATGTCACAGAATCCTCTTTCTCCGACCAGAAATTTCTAGGGTTATCTTTCAACTAAACTTCTTGCTCTTGAATCTGGGTCTCAGGTTGTGTGTCTGGGGCAACCCGGGCCTAAGTATAGCTATTCATATTATGCACTTACCCATAGAAATGCACACACAGGCATTATGCGTGCACACATTCACTCATACATGCATATGTGCACACATGCAGAAGCACATATATGCTCTTCTGAACACAATATTTATGCTCTCTAATTCCCACGGGTCGTGTTCCTGGCGTTAGCTATAGAAACAGCAGCACAAGCACGGTGATCCCTCTCTGAAAATACTTGCATCTGGAATTTGGCCTCTTTTCTCCCTGTTTAAACGGTATAGTGCAGATGATAACTGCATAGACAAACCTCTGTGACTGGAGTCTAAATGTTGGTGACTGTAAGCACAATATATAAATGAGTTTGGCTTTGCCTTCCAAAATAACTGAACTTTCACTTTCAATATAATGTTAGCCAGCTTTGAATCCAGAATATTTGCATCTTCCAGATTGTGTCTTGCAGACTCTGAATCAACTGACAGGGAGCATCTGTCCCTGCGTGCTGAGTTGCTGAAAGGTGGGAGCAGAGATTAAAGAAAGAAGATGGGAAGAAACAAAGGGAGTGAAGAGATTTCACAGAATACTGTGAGAGACATTCCTTTTGATCTGTTTAGACTCCTTCAAGGCGGGATCCAGAGAAAAGAATGGCAGGTTGGAGACCACACCTCCAGATTGGCTCTCTTTTGAACTTCAATAGCAAAACTGCTATTCCTAATCAGAAACATGACTGGGAATGTTGACTCGTATCTCCTGGCTGTACTAGCCTGCTGGCATGATCAGCAACATCAGAATTTTTAAAAGCACTTGTGCTTTGCACTGGCTTTTTCCTGTTTTAAACTGCTGAGCATTTATTGAAGGGTTACTGAGTGCCAGGCAATGGGATAAAGTCCTCTTAAGAGAGATGATTCAAATAATTCTCCCAAGGAGCTCTCCGGGAGCTCTGCTAAAATAGTTAAATTATGGATGAGAAAGAAAGCAGATGCCTAAAAAGATTAAGCAATTTGGTTAAAGCCAAGAGAAAGTGCCTGGTGGAGACAAGATTCAAACCCAGGTCGTTCTGAGTCTAAAGCTTCAAATTTAAATTACAATTCCAGCTGCCCCTTGAAAAGCAGCTACTCCTTCTCCCTGCCCACCTTAGCAGTCTGTGGGGTGTACAGTCTCTAAAGAGCATGCCTGTTAAAAATGGGTACAGTGCCAATAGGCGTGCTGTATATGGGGTATAGACAAGACACATTTTCTGGAGCAGTGACTATTTCTCCATCTTAAAATGTCATTTTCATATTAAAGCAAATGTGGTTGCTGCTTTTTGGACTCATATGTTTCGGTTGAAGTGTGCCCTCTTTCCAGTGCACCATCTCGCTAGCAGGTGGTTCAGCCTCCTCTTCCTCCTTGGCCAGACACTTCTTCCCTTCTTAGTTCTTTTCCTATCCTCAACCACAAAGGACCTGTTCATGGTCACACAGGCCACAACTGTCTTTCTGTTACTTAGAAACATGCAACAGGACAAGCCCAAAAAGCGAGTCTGCAGCCTCTGCTACCCAGGATAGGCCACATCCTCCTGCACAATGCCCACCAGGTGTGGGGCGCTCGGCAGGCCCAGGAAAACTCAGCACTTAACATGATGGGTGAGATCCCTGATGCAGAAATCACTATGAAACAACAAATGGCATTTGTGGATATTCAATTGTAATGTCGTAAGAAGGAACGTGAAAGGGAAGAAGATTTGGAAACAGATTTGGTTTGTTGACGTGGAAGGGTCCTAGAGGAAGTAACATTGAACAAGACTCACACAGTTTGGTTGGTGGAGGAGTTATCAGCTGAAAACAGGGACGTGGGTTCTAGTTCCATGGTTCCTAACCTTGACTGTGCATTTCAGTCACTGGATGGATTTTTAAAAACTGCCCAGGCCGCACCAGAGACCAATTATATTGAATTGCTGGGGCGGACTTAGATATTCCTACTTTAAAGCTCCCTGTGGACAGACAATAGACAGACACACCAGGAGGAGGCCCTTCCAGTCCTAAGGTGACTGTTGCAGAAGTGATGGGAAAGCTGCAGGGAGGTCAACAACACGGGGCAAATAGGAGGTGATAACAAATTAGGTGCCACCATAGCTTGGATAAGGAGTCGAGGGCGGATGGGCCAGGCGCGACCCCTCAGCCTGAGTAACAGCCATGATTTGGATTCTGTTTGCTAATTGATTTAGTTACATCCATTATGGAAATGGAAATCTCTCAGCATGAAGGTCACCTGGAACTGCAGTAAACAGCGCTGCGTGTCCTGGGCCTGCGGGCGGCTGGGAGCAGGACTTGCCTGTAATTACCTCCAATGTGGAAAGAAAAAGAACTTTCACATCCTGACTTTAAAATTCTCTCTTCGCCCCGTGTGTCAGTACATAAACTTTAATTCGGACATTGGCAGTACTGTCAGCAGCTCATATGTCATCAGCAGAGGGCTCGGAGGCTCCGCGTGCCAAGGAGCAGGCGGCTTCTGCTGCCTTCCAGGAGGTCAGGATCCCCCTAGTTTGCTGAAGCCTCGCAGGCAAGTCTTTCTCGAGGGCGAGAGCAGAACCTGAAAGACAGGACTTTGCCTCTGGTCTCTGTTGAGTGGCTGAGCAGTCTAGCCCAGGTTTCCTGCTCCTAGTGCGATACAGATGTCTCTCTGCACACCTGGGGAAGTGTGTGACCATGATCATGTGAGGCCCGCGACTGGATCTCTCAGGGTCCCTGCTGACAGCCCATGAGCCCAAGGGGCCGAGCGGGGAGAAATAACACAATATTAGCCTTGTTGCTCGTGGATATAGGAGCTAACAACAAATAGAACTACAGATAGGAAAAGTCCCTTCCCCTTCTCCTTGGGCAGTAGTCTCTCTCAGCCTCTCTCTCCCCTTAAGCTATCTGCTAGGGTCTCCTGAGTTGCTCGAGGTAGCATTTACAGGGGCTGACAAACGTCGCCATGAAGAGCACAAGCCTGTTCTCCATAGGAGGAGCTGGCCTCTGAGGCCTGTTTTCTCTAGTCTCTCTCTTTCACCTTTTTTTTTTTTTTTTTTTTTTGAGACAGAGTCTCACTCCGTCACCAGGCGCCAGGCTGGAGTGCAGTGGCGCGATCTCGGCTCATCGCCACCTCCGCCTCCCGGGTTCGAGCAATTCTCCTGCCTCAGCCTCCCGAGCAGCTGGGACTACAGGCGCCTGCCACCATGCCCAGCTAATTTTTATATTTTTAGTAGAGACGGGGTTTCACCATGTTGACTAGGATGGTCTCGTTCTCTTGACCTCGTGATCCAGCCGCCTCAGCCTTCCAAAGTGCTGAGATTATAGGCGTGAGCCACCGCGCCCGGCCTCTTTCACTTTTTAAAGTGTGATTCTCCCTGGTGGGGAAAGGCGAATGAAATATCCAATGCTCATAAAATTAAAATAAAGTTCAACACAAGCTGTTAATGAATTGAACTTGCTTCACACATATATTTATAAACTCAAAACAGACCTAGCGTGTCCACACTTAACTTGTCAGTGGTCCGTGGGATGGAAAGCCTGAACTCCAGATGGACATATGTATGCATAGGCCATACAGAAGCTGAAGAAAGCACCCAAAAAACCACCCGAAAAGATTTCTCAGCATAAGAAGATATAGCTAGTGGAAAACGATGCTGAAGAAAAACAGAATCGCTTTTAAGGTTTTGAAATGACGCCTCTATATGAAACAGCCTTGGTTTGGTGCTATATAGTTTATGAGCCTGAAAATGAAATTACAGGGCATAAAATATAAAAACCTAATCAATATCATATAACCAGGAAACCTGGACATTTAAAAGAGTTCTCTTGTGCTAACATTTGAGGCCACAAATGCCAGAATAGGGCATATGGAGAGGAAGTCGGTGTTCATATTACGCTCAGGTCACCTTGGCCAAGGGTAGCACTCCTTCCATCAGCTCAGTTGTGAGGCCTGACATCCAAGACAGGTATTGATTTCTGCTCCTTTCCCTGCTCCTCCTCCTTCTCCCTCCTCTTTTTAACAGCAGGTAAGCTTACTGTTAAATGATCAGTTCTTTCATCATTTGAAAATTGTGAATGCTTCCTGATCGTAAACATCAGCAGTAAATTATTAAGAGACACTATGTTCTTTGAAGACACAGAGAGAAGTTCTCCCTTCCTTTCATTATAAGAGATAGCTTGAACCTCTTCCTATCTGTCCCTCTCCACCCTCCTAGGTCTCAGGATAGCTTTTGTAGGTTGGGACTTTGGTAAAAAGGCTTGGCAGCAAATTTCAATTATCACAGTATGGCCTTAGACACGTTGCTCCTTAAACCTCAGTTTTCTCAACTAAAAGTGGAGGTAGTTCTCTATTCAAATATTAAAGCCTTGGAGATACCTAGCTAAGCCACTCCATCAATAATAGCCTATCTCCTCTCTTAAAAAAAAAAAAAAGAAAATATTAATCTCTTTTATGCTTACTGTTGACATTACACTGTATTTCTTTTCTTTTCTTGTTTCTTTTCTTTTTTTTTTTTTTTGAGACAGAGTTTCGCTCTTGTTGCCCAGACTATAGTTTAATAGTACCATCTCTTGGCTCACTGCAACCTCTGCCTCCTGGGTTCAAGCAATTCTCCTGCATCAGCCTCCGAGTAGCTGGGATTACAGGCGTACTATACCACACTCAGTTAATTCTGTATTTTTAGTAGAGATAGCGTGTCACCATATTGGTCAAGCTGGTCTCAAACTCCTGACCTCAGATGATCTGCCCACCTCAGCCTCCCAAAGTGCTGAGATTACAGGTGTCAGCCACCATGCCCAGCCATTATACTGTATTTCTGTTTGTTGATTTGTTAATGATAGAAGTTAAACCCTGTGAGTGTTGTGTTCTCACTCTTGGAACACAAGAGTGTTCCAAGTAGGCCTTCGTAAGAGCCAGCTTAATGGATGAATAGTAACTCAATCAATAACCATGTTTTGATGAAAGCAGGCCAGAGTAGCTACAGGGGATGCTGATACATATGGGCAGAGAATAGGAATCAAGGCTTACAATGGCGAAGTGAAAAGCTTGGTCAAAGGGTTAGGAGCTAAGTCAGCTGAAGGTAGTGTCATAGAGCCCATTGTCTGTGGAGCCATGGACACTACTAAGGAGGGAGGAGCTGAGAGACCCCTGGCTTAAGAGGCATTATTCCAGTCCCCAGGTGCGCATCCAGCATTGGTAAGTGTTTGTTGAGTGCTGTTAGGTATAAAACCAAGTGCTACGGGGAATGTAGCAAGAACGAATTCGAGGTCTGTAGTCTTCGGGAGGAGCGGGGCAGGCACGGCTGACACCTATACCCTGCCAGCCCCCTCCCAGTCCACCTGCTCTGCCGTCCATATTTCCAGCTCCTCGATGGCTGCCTACTGCAAATGCCTTCCTGTGTTCTCTGCCTGAGGGTTTTCTCTGACCTGCTCCTTCATAGACACAAGCAACTTGGCAGGTTAGTGGCGCTAACACCCCTGAGAACAACAGGTGGTGGATGGGAGTCACCGGGTCAAGGCCCCAGGCTCCCTGTCCTGTGGTGGGCAACCCTGAGATGAGTCTATGAGGCTCAGAGTTTCCTGGGTGGGACGCACTCAGTCCCAGTGCCCATGCTGTAATTTGCTCAGTCACACATGTATCGCGGGCCTTTCTCCCCGTTCTCCTTACCCTCCTCCCTCCCTCCTCTGCACTTCAATCCACTGCATACCCTGCCTTACCTCCCAGAAGAGATCACCTGCCCATGTTCTTGTCTTGGGGCCTGCTTTCAGGAAGACCTACACTAAAAATATACACCAAAACTGATAACCTAGAGTACATGGCATTAGATCGGGAGCAGAGAATTAATGTTGCCCGGGATAAGGATTTCACATTTCTGGGGAGGATGAGATTACTCTGGCCCATAATGGTCAATGGAGGAGAGATTATTATGGTGGGACCTTGATGGAGGAGTAGGATTTTCACAGTGGTATATGGTGAAGGAGGATGAGAAGAAAGGGGAAAATGTCAAAAAGGAGAGAAGATGAGAAAAAGAGGCCTTCGAGAAGAGAAACTTGATACTGTGGTGAAGAGGTCAGTTGATGAAATTGAAGAAAGTCTTGGAAATATTTGTTGTGGGTCTGATTGTCAAGGGTCTCCCACTTAGCTAAGATTTAGGAACCTGAACCCATGGAAAATTGGGAGCCACAGAGTTTTGAAACGGTGGTTTCGCGTAACAGAAGAGATTTAGCATTTGTTGGGGAGGGTGGGAGCCCAGTAGACAAGGGAGTGAAGAACAGATGTGAAGGTTCTCCATAGGGTTGTCTCTCTGCAAATGCATGAGGGGGGTAAACCTGAGGGGCTGTGGTGGGGACCGCAGTGCACCACCCACATCCCCCATTAGGGAAGGTCTTGCGGTTCTGCCTGCTAGGAGGCCTGGGGACAGACATCCTTCAGCTCTCAGAAGTTTCAGGGGAGTGGGAGAGCTCAGAGAAACACCTTGCCTCAAACCATATCCTTTTCCAATGGCCCATGTGTAATGACTGGTCACTCTGGGTGTATCAAGGATTGGCCATCTCTGCCCAACTTGAATCAACTAAGAAGGACCATGTGAGCCCAGCACTGATGGCTTTATCAGCCAAGACTGACCCTGTGCAAGCCTCCTAGCTCCTCTTCTCCCTCTGCCCACTGCTGCTTCCTTTCCCTCCTTCCATAGGCAATTGATGTGTTTTGTTTCAGACATGTTGAGTTTAGCTCTGAAAAGAATCTGGGTGATTTGGTGTTCCCTAATGTAAAGACAATTGGTCTTACCCTATTTCTTCTTTCAACAGTACTGCCTTCCTGGCCATAGATCAGGGACTGTAGCCCTCATCTGAGCCAGTCAGAATCCTTCACTGGGATTTCCTAATTTGAGAGGAAGAGTCATTTTCTTCTCTGGTCCTGAAATTGCTGATATAAGCTCCAGACTTCCTGGGGTCATGTTACTTGGACAAGGGTTTGTGTCAGAGTGAGAAGATAGACAAAAGAGAGAGAGAAAGAGAGAGAGAGCAAGTGAGCGAGAGAGAGCAGTAGAAGTCCAGGTGGATACAGGTCTGCTGTGTCTGTCTGTAGTAGCTGGAATTCCAAGGTGCACCCTGTATGACCCTCTCTGCTCCCCAATGTGAGTGAGACTTAGAAATATGATGGGATATTACTCCTGTGGTCAGGTTACATTACACACCACTTCGCCTTAGCACACTGCAAAAAGAGAAGGACTCTTCTGTTAGCCTTAAAGGGACTGCCATGTCAGAGAGAAAGCCGCTGAGGGTGGCCTCCAGTTGCTGAGAGTTGTCTCGGGCTGCAGCCAGCAAGAACATGTTGGGGTAATAACAGGTTCTCCATGTTGCTTGTCTCGGCATGCTTCAACCTTCCTTCTTGATTTTCTCAGCTGTGCACACACTTTAGTAAAGAGTACTATCATTAAAATCTCTTTGGTTAAAACTTTTGGAGTAAAAGTCAATTTCCTACCAAGACCTAATACAAAGACTGATTCATACACCCATGTGGAGTGAGCATGAATCTTTGTCCAGAAACTTGGGAATGAAAATCAAGTCCTGTAACTTAATTTTCTTTTTTTTTTTCAGTTAAATTAAATGTAACTTTGGGGTGCCTGAGATTGGCTGACAGGAAATCCAGTGAAAACCATTGTTGGACTCTCTTTGCACCCCCCAGGTCTGTACAAAGATTCCAGAAATCTCACGCTCAGCAAAATATTTGTAGGTCCCCTCTGCTTTCAGGTTACGGTGGTCACCTTTGTGATTCCTACCACCAGTGCACCTGTTGAAGTCTGGAGGTCCCACCGTGCTGAGAGCTTGGCCAACTTGAACCCTAGAGCCCAAGTCCAACCTCCTGAGATGCCCCCACAATCATGCTTGGCTTCCAAAGGTCCTGTTATCCTCTGGTCCCAGGGCCCAACAGGAGAGTAAACAGTAAGTCCTCGCCACTCCTAAAACCCTAGATGCCTTAGACATCCAATTTTGATTCTGCCTCCATGACTTTCTCTTGAGTTAGGAAAGATTAAGGGTTTGGGCTGGTTCCTTGGCCAAGAGAAGAGGAGAAAATTAAGAAAGAGCAAAACACAAAGGTGATTGAATATGAGGCTTGCGATGCCTGATGAAGCTTAGGCAACCTGCAGTGCACTCTGTTGCTTTTGGTAACCTCTGTGGAACCAGACAGTGTCCTTGCTTTCTTGGAAACAGGTTTGGAAAGAGAACAATAGCTACTCAACCCAACAAACCTTCCATATGTCAGGGCACTGCGGGAATCCCCCAGCCTGCTTGGCAGGAGAAGCCTGGAAGAGTTCACAGGCAAGCCACAAAGATTTTTTTCCCCTGTCTTCAAGAAAGGGTCAATTCAAGATTTGATTTAAGGATCATTTAGTGGCACCAACTGAAGATATGCTTATTTAACTTAATTCCAATTTTTGGAATACAGTTTATTTAATGCTCTTTCAAGTGGAAAAATAAGAAACAAATAATATTTGAAAAGTAGACTTCCATTTTGAAAACTCCATGATGGTTGAATTTCTCCTCTTCATTCTAGGGATGGTAAAATAGAATCCAATTATAATAATAATTTAACTTAAATATCATTATAAAAAGATATGACAGGAAATCACTATTAGGCTACCATTGCTGATAATTTTAATAACACGTAAAGAAAGCTGTGTGTATCGTAAGGACTGCACATGTATGCATCCAAAGACTCTGTCATTCCATGCGGTCCATGCTGGCTAGGTCAGCATAATTATATGACTTTGTCTCCAAAGCTAAAGAAAAAGTGCAGATTTAAAAAAGAAAGTGCAATTTCTCAAGAGAATGGTTAACAAATTCATAAAAGAAATGAAAAGGCAGAGAAGCCCCACACTAAATTTCCCACTCTGGCTCTTAGCCTTTTGCAGGGGACAAGTCCTAGTTACTGCCTTCATAGAAAACTACCTGGGACTGCAGCTGGGCGGCCACTGTACCTCCTTCTGGCTTCCGGTGGGGGCAGGGGGTACACAGCACCAAGAGCCGGGGGCATTTTTAATGTAATTTGGTCCAACTTGCTAGGGTACCAAGGAAAAGTAACTTTAGCAGACCTAGCCATGTGACTTCCGACAAGTCACTAAACTCTCTGAGACTTCATTTTCCCTGTCTTCAGTTCTAATTGTCTGTGATTTGTATGATTCTACCTTTCAAAGAATATAGAGCAAGGTTCATAAACTTTGAAGTTAGATAAGCTGCTGGAAATCCTAACGCTCGCCCTTGAGTGCTGTGTGACTTTGGGTAAGTTATAGAACTTATCTGGGCCTCAGTCTCCTTACCTTTTAAATGAGAGTAAGTGTGTACATGATGCTAATTAATTGAGACAGTGCATTTAAGGCTTAGCACAGTCTCTGCCACAAGAAGAACACAGTGAGTGAGTTGTTTTTCTTCCTGTCATTTTAAGGGCTGTAGCAATAGTGTTTTTGATTGCAGTGGGTTGTTGACTGCCAAGTGAATGAATATGCGTGGACATGGAAGATGAAATATGAAAAAAGCCATGAGGGTCAGAGTCGCATGGTCAGCTACCATGGCAATCCTGGAAAGCTCCTCTACTTGAATGGCCTGCTGCCTCAATAATTCCCCTGGAGATCCTGTTCCCTTTCTCAACCTTGGAACTCTGCATATTCAACCAGTTGAGTCAACCTCCAACGGAGTGAGATCAGGCATCTTCAGTGACCTTAAAAAGCCAGTTTGACTCTATGGCCAAGACTCAGAGGCCTGGAGCCAAATCAGAGTTACTATGATACGGAAAACAATGCGTGGACGGCAATCTCCTGTTGCAGCCGTGGACGGCACCGATAGAAATGCTGTTTGGGGGAACCTGTGTGGATCTGGTGGGCTAGGCACCCCAGGTGGGCCCCTGGCCTGGGTGAAACACCCTTGCTTGCTCTCCCCTTTACGAAGGAAGCTTTGGGGAAAAGCGTACTTTAACCATCCACTAAAGAGGCAGAGGGCGGGAGGGTCTGGTGGTCTAACACACATCTACTAAGGCAGAAATGGGCAATGTCTTCCACATTCAAGCCTCTTAGGACCTTGGTAAGAGGCAGGTGATCTCTGAGGGCCTGGCCATGGGCTGCCCTTAAGACAGGTGGCCGGCCAGGTGGCTAGGTGGCCTTCCACTGGTGATGTGATACCCTGGAAGAGTTCCCTCTGCCTCTGTTCCCTTTCAGTCAAGTAGTTGCAGCTTGAATAGAGGTAACAACATCTTGGCATGAATTGACTTGGCATATTTTTAACCAGGTCCTAAGAAAGGGCTCAGAGACACACTTGGGAGGAAAGGGTGGGAGTATTCGCTCCTGTCGACAGTGAGGTTTGGGGTCTGATAACAGATAGTTTCCCCCAACCTTGCTGCTCATCTATATAATAAAACCCCTCCATAGATTTCTAACCATTGAATGAAAGCTGATCTCTGATTGGTTGCCCTGTTTTTTGTCTGGTTGCAGGGTGTTAGTTGCATGTTTCTTACTGCTTTTGGAGGGATTACCTGGTGCAGGTAAGCAATGTCTCTTCAGAAAATCTGAGCATTGAAAGGAATAAGAGCAAACTGCAGGATGCTGAAAAACATGACGAGGGAAGACTGCAGTGGACACTTCTATTAAAGTAAAGCAGGACTAATATCCTCCATGTCTACATTAATGTCCAAATTATGCAAAAACAATAATCAGTGCTCCAAGAATGATCAGCCTAAGGGTTAGTTACGGTGCACAGGGGTTTCGATAAGGCATTAGTTGTGATTTCTGGACCAATGGATGAATATCTTAAGAAAGTGTTCTTTACTCTGTGTTAATTACAAATAGGAATAACACTCCAGTTTCATAAGGCAGATGTTAACTCTTGTGGTAATGCTGGTGCTCTTGAAGGCAAATAGTCATGGCCGAAGAGCTTCTCCAGTGCTCGGTCTTTCCGGACTGCTGTGGTCTTCATCAGCTCTTTATGACATCCTGTGCCAAGGCTGATTTTCCTCCTTGGCATTCACAGACCTAACTCACCTCCTGCCGTCCTCTACGTCATCTCTTAAGCCTCACACCCATGTCCCTTCCTGAAGTCACCCTGCCTGCTCTGAGATTCCTGTGGCTTTCTTCGTCAGGTTTGCAGACGAGGGCACATTAGTTCCTCAAGATCTTTCAAGCACATGGGCCGTGACTTCATGCTTCTGTTGTCTTCTCTGGTAAGCAAAGGTACTTTGCAATGAAGAGAAAACCCTTAGTAACCAACATGGCTCTCAATTACATCCTGCACTTTCTCTTGTGTGTGTGTGTGTGTGTTCGGTGTGTGTGTGTCTAGTATTTCTCAGCCACTGGCATTTAATCCACAGAGGGAGCACCTGTGCTTCTGTGTCCAAATAAGGTGCTGGAGATGCCCTGAGGGTCAATTGACATGTCCCCTGTGTCCAGCATGGGGACATGTCCAGCATGGGGACATGTCCAGCATGGGGACACAGGGGACATGTCAATTTCCTGACAAGATGCGTTTCCCTGGGAAGATCAGAAATTATGTATTTTCCCCCAATTCTTCCCTATATCAAATATTTAGGGGCCCCAAGAGAGACCTACGTGGAAGTACTTCCTTTTCTTTCCCTGTTCAATAAATAACAACCTAAGGCTGAGGACGGGGAGGTGTGGAGAGCAGAATCCAATAGCGGAAGCCACCCAGACTAGATAAACAGGAGAGGGCAAATGAAAATAAGCAGGTAAGGAGGAGGTTGGGAATGGCCAGGAGGGCTAGGGGTGTATGACTGGGAGCTTGGACTATGGACAGCTGCTGAGCAGAGCACCAAGGCCAGGCACATGTGTCGCTGAGGCGAACTTCAGTACGGCAGAGGTTCTGTCCTTGTGGGAGACAGGTCTCAACCTCCAGGACAAGGAATGGACCCAGCGGTTACTGTGTTTCCACTCAGTATCAGAGACGCAGCTGAGAGCTTGGCACCAACGTTTTTCATTCTCATGAGTGCCTGGCCCTTCAGATTCACCATTACACTTTTGTATCTGGAAGTAAAACAGTCTCAGAAAAGCTAAGTGCACCTGTGTCCCCATGTCACCCAGACATAACTGAGGTTGGAATTCATATTTGATTTCAGGTTTTGCTCTTTCTATTATGCTGGTGCTTCCTGAATTGCTCCAATGTGATGACGGTCCGTGCATTCCTTGTGGTGTGTGGATCGTGTGGAAATACCAGATGGGTCAAGCTTACAATAGCTGAACATACAATTCCACGTTAAATCAGATACCACCTTATGTAGATTACATTTAGTAAGTGTTCAATAGTTTTTTAAATTACAGGAGAGGAACAGAAAAACATTCAGAAAAATCTATTGATTTGATTTTTCTGTAGCCCAATAAAAAGGTCACCTCTAAAAGTAAAGAATAGCAGAAGCCCCATGTCTAGCTTGGGGACTGCTATGTGTTCAGGAAGTGCAGTCACAGACCATCCCCCGCCCAGACTCCGGCTCTCCACTGGAGAGCAGTGAGGAGGTGAGAGTCCCTGCCCTGCCTCCACCTCCCTCCCATGTCACCTCTCAGATCCGTCAGGACTTGCTACAAATGCCCACCAGAGAAGCAAGACAGTGATTTTTGTTTTAGATTTTATCATTTCATTTTTACGTAAGTCACGCAAGCTCCTTGTTAAAAATTTACAAAACACAGATAAGCCAAAAAGTATATATAAATAAATCAGTTGTAACAATTCTCCTCTAATACTCCACCAGCACTAAAAATCTGGACCTGTAATCATTCAGATACTTAATTTCTGTGCATATCCAGCCTCTAGATTTTTTTTCTGGCATGGCTACCTTTCTACATTAGTTAATTCACAGCTGCATTAGCGTTTCCAAAAGATGGGTTCCCACAATGTATGCAGTAAAATTGCCCAAGATACATTTTAAAAATGCAGATTCCTAGACTCTTCATTCTACAGAATCAGCGTCTTGCACCCCAGGGACACTGACAGTCTGCTTTTAACAAACTTCCTGGTGATTCTCACATGCACAATGCTCACAGTACTCATCTTTGTCCTGTCCAGGAGTATTTCGATGTATTCCAGATGATTTAGTTATTCAAGCCCTACTGATAGATATTTAGGCAATTTCTGATGTTTTTCTCAATGGTGCCACCTATATCAATGCACATGTATCTTTATACATTGTTTTCTTTGAACAAACCCGTGTTAGTGGAGTTGTAGGATTATGGACTCATCGGTATATTGACACTTCTTGTATCTGTTGGCTGTTGCCCTCTGAAGCAGGAGTAGTGATGGGCAGACCCCTATTGCACCTCTAGCAGGCAACAGTGTTTTAAGCTCATGCAAAGGCCTGAAGTATCAGAAGGATATGCTGAAAGCTGAGGGCTGCTGAGATGAGGGTGTCAGTAACCCTCAGCTGCTGTGTGAAGCCCAGAGATGAAGCCAATGTGAGCCAAACCCCCCACGCATTAGACCTGGTCCTGCCCACTAGAGCTGTCACCCCCTGACTCCTGCACCTGCCGTGCACAGAGAGGTTCCCAGGCTAATCACTCCCACATTGTCGCCTCCTGAATAAATCTCCCACAGGGAGACTTCAGAGGGGTTTTGTGGAGAAAGAAGAGCCGCCACTATTGGCAGCTCCATGATTGGCTGACACATCCGACCTGGCAGGGGTGGATTAACTTTCTCACATCCCACGTGGCATCTCTTCATTCAACAGATAAAGGTTAGAACATTCATCTGTCAGCAACTATGATGGGTGCTGGAGCTGCAGTAGCAGGTGGGACTCAGCTCCTGACCTTGAGTTCCTTGGACTTCATTTGAGGAGACAAAATTACGGAACAAGTAGAATGCCACATGAGTGGAAATGTAGCAGAGGGCCAGCTTATTTTCCAGGGACATGGGGAAGGAGCTGAGACCTCCTGGAGGTCTCAGGAAAGGTAACACTTTCTCTATCATCTAAAAAGGAAATGTTTTTAATTATGAAAGGAATACACAATTGCAAAAAGTCTAAGCCATACAGAGGCATAGAGCAACTTTAGAAATCCACCACATCTTCATTTCCCTAACATAATTGCTGTTAGGTTCTGAACTCCAAAAATCTATATTAAAAAGATGTGTGTAGGTATTTACACAACGAGATCATATTTTACAGGCTTTTCTTTCAACTGGTTTTCTCACCCAACAATATAGCCTGGGCGGCTTCTTGTATCAATGCATTTGTGGACTCCTTTCACAACGATTTCAGTGGCTGTAGAATCGTCTGTCTACATTACAGGCGTTCAGTGGGGCACTTAAAATGATAGCACTCATCCTTGTTATTAATCAGTATTGTGTTATGGATTTTATGACCAGGTCCCCCTCAGGCCCTGTCAGAGATTCTACTTTGAGCTGCTTTTTTGGACACAGGTTTCCTTATCAGCACCAATAGGTCTCTTAATGAAAATCTAGCATCTTAATAGATCGTTGAGTCCCGAATATATTGTCTTACAAGTAAGCCTTAAATGTAATAATCAAAGACACTCAAGTTACTGATAGACCTACTGATATTATAGATGAGAACACTAAAACCAGAGACACATTTTCCTGAAGAATGTTCTAGACTTCAAAATGTTGGCATTTTGGGGGCTGCCCCTCAGCGAGTTGACTACTGCTGACCTCTAATGGCAATCCAAGGTACTGCACAAAAACCCCGTGGAAAACGGAACTGATTGTATTATGCGTGGTTAATCCAATTCCAGTTGTGAATTCCCAAGGTCTTTGAAAAGGTGCTAAGTTGTCTCGTGATTAGAAGGGGGCTTAACAGAGTGTCATGGTGTAGATCCAGTAAGTCATGCCTCAAATTGGACCACTTCTTTTTTGGCTGGAGCAAACGATCATTTTCATAAATACATAATATGGTACATAGTGTAAAGATACACACACATTTAAATGTCCACATTAATTACCCACTAGTTAAATATCAAGGGGCATATTAATCCCATGGCTTGAAATTTCCCATTATTTAGCACAATATTACCAGGGCAGTCCAGAAATACCTGCAACCATTCATTGCCTGTCTAACGTTTGGTTTTGCAGGGGTGGGTCAGACAGAGGGTCTTAAGCCACTGCTGGTAAAAGACAAACTAACTTTTAGGTCATAAGTCCTTGGTGCTACATCCCAAAACCATACAAGGGAATAGTATTCAGCCATAAAACAGATAAAGTACTAACACATGCTGTGACTTGGATGAACTTTGAATACATGCTAAGTGAAAGAAGCCAGACTCAAAAGGCCACACATCATATGATTGCATGTGTATGAAATATCCAGAATAGGCAAATCTATATACAGAGAGAGTGGACGAGTGGTTTCCAGGGGTTATGGGGAGAGGGAGAGGGGAGTGCCTGGTAATGGGTATTGAGTTTCTTTTGGGGGATGATGAAATGTTCTGGAATTAGATGGTGGTGATGGTGTACAACTTTGCAGTATACCAAAAACCATGAAACTGTACACTTTAAGAGGGTAATTAATGGTATGCAAATAATATTTTAATTTTCAAGAGATTGTAGCTTAATAAACAAGAAAATATAGCAGAGGGAAAAAAATACAAACTTTACATTTAGATGGATTTATATTAAATCCTGACTCTACTATTTACTAGCTAGAAATGTTGGAAAATTATTTCAACTTCCATGAGATTTAGATTCATATTTTGCAATATAAAAATAATAATAATAATACCTGCTTTTAGAGCTGCTGTAATTGATAAGTGTGTGGATGGAATTTTGCCATACATATGTATAATTAACATCATTATTAATACTGTATTGATAAACTGATGGTTAAAATATTGTAACTGAAAGGTGACAACTGCATTTTCCCTCATATGAAGCCCAACCCCCTCTGGGACTCCTCGGCAGGCTTGAGAACACCCACAGGGATAATGCAAATAGAAGCGGTCGATGCACAGCACTAGTGTCCACCCCGTTAGCTACGGAGCAACAATGGTCAGCCACAGGATTTCTATACAGGACTCCAGCTTCTAATGAATAGGGGAAAAATGGTATCATTTCTGCTTAGCCCAAGTCTCTGTACCTTCTGTAAATTTCCACGGTGTTTGAGTTCTCACTTTGGGTGCCATTTGGAATTCATCAAGCTTTGGCCACTGGTTTAACCACAGATTTGTCTCTACTCTTCTACAGCTTCCCATGGCAGTGGAGCTGTGCACGGTCCCTGATGCAATGGCTCGTTTCAGGTTGCCTGAAGTTCTTCAAGATCAAGAAACAGTCTGGAATTCAGGGCACCAAATCTTGTGAGATATTTTATTTTGTGTGTTTTTTTTAATGGAAAACAAAGGTGAGCAGACAAATGCACAACATTCCATCAGAAAAGGAAACCAAACCCTTGGTCAAAAAAGTGAATCAGCAACAGTTAACCGAGTGGAGGTGTCTTAAAGGTAATCTCATTATTCTCGAAGTATCTCTGAGTTTGAGGCACCAGATTTATGGACTGCCATCTCCTATATGAAAAGATAAAGAGAGAATAAATCTTTGTTCACACTCACAACTGGGCCAGAGGATCCAGTTTTCATTTGATTTGAACAAGTAGAAAACGTTCATCAGAATTTAACCAAAATACTACATATTGATATAAGTTAGTCAATTAAAAAATTGGCAAAATGACAAAATTGCTCCATAAGTAGCCATACCACACACCTGAATACACACATCATGTTCAACAAGCAATTATTTAATTTTACTCTGTGCTAGTGCTTGTTTGCTTTCAGAGCACTGCATGTATGATAAAGAGCTTAATGTTCTGCTTTCTATGCAGCATTTTCACTGATGCCCATGAAATTCTGAACCCTATGATTTTATAGTCTATACTCTCTATTTTTTATTATCCAAAAGTATATTTTTCTACTGTGTTCTGGCACACAGTCTACTGTATATGTATGAATGAAATAATGTCTTTTTCCACAGTGATGCAAAGAACTTTCACTTTTTTTTCACAAAAAGAACATGTCTATGTTGCAAAATCAAGCTTTTTGTGCATATTAAACTGTTTATAGTTTGTACATAGCAAACTGTAAGTAGATACAATCCTTTTAAACTTGTGAGTTACTTAAAAAAAAGGTCTTCTTAATTAGAAAGATCAAACAATTTTCTCCTGTCATTTGAAGTAATGACCCAATTGCATGACTTTGGGACAGCAAATATACTTTAGTATGAGAAAGTTAACTCCAATATTCATGGAAGCCTGCAAAGTCAAAACTGTCCCTTTCTCAGTGCTAAGTGTGGGACTCTGCTTTGTAAAAACAAATGGAGAGAATCACAGGAGGTTGTGTTTGTCCCTCCACAGCCATAGCATGCATAGCACATCTTGACTACAAGTGCTAGAGGAATGTTTTAGAGTCAAACTCCAAATTCTAGATCTTCAGCCACGTGGTTACAGTGGGGGCAGCCATATTTATAAAGTGAGACCCTCCTCCCCTCTCTGGCCACACTGATTGGACCAGGCAAAATCACCTGACCAAAGTTGGGCCAATGAGCCTCTTGCATTTGAAACTACCAAAAATGGGGACTGAAAGAGCTTAGTTTTGAGTTGGCTGTATTTGACTGCAGGGTATGTAATTTCAGAAGAAAATGCCAGGATGTTTTTCTCTTCATCAGGTGGGAAATCGAAGGCTCATCTGCAATGATGAAGAATGAGAAGCCCCCTGGAGTGAAGCAAGGCTGAGAGACAGAACAGAGAATGTCCTAGGGTCCAATTAGAGGGTAGGGCTGTGGTTCATTGAAGCGGAAGGAGCAAGGGGTCCCCTGGTCCCCTGCTTCCAAGAGCCTCCATATATTGGTAACCAAATCTCTCCTTCCTTTTATTTCCAAAATTCTCTCGATGGGTTTTCTGCTATTTGTAATCAAAAGAGTCCTGACCACAAATCACAATACTAAATATTTTTGAAATGCAAAGAGATACAAGGAGAGTGTGAGTTTAATTATTATCCTCATTTTAATTCATGGAGAGTTAGAAATGTTCATTTGAGACATATTAGGAGTGGGCAGTGGCACGCTTTAAGCTTACACTTGCCTCTTTTGAAAACTTTCACCATATTGAGGTCAGTACGCTCTTGAAAAAGAGTAGCAAACCTAGGGAAAAGGGGATTCTCCATTGATATAAAACTAGGTTCTAGAAAAACAATCTAAATAGGTACTTCAAATTAATAGCGGAAAAAACATACAAACAAAATCAGATATACTTGCCAGAAAATCCTGTCGTAGATAAAGGTATTTGCTGCTTTCCTTCTTCCTGAGCTCCTGATGTTTTCAGTTGTCACCATTAGGAATGAAGATGGTATCATCATTGGTTGCATTTTCCTTGAACACGACCTCCTCCCCAAATAAAATAAACGGGTCCTAAAAAAATAATTATTAACAGCTGATCTGAGGCTTCAGGGGGCAGAGATTGTGAAAGTAATAAAGGCATGAGAGGATTTCCCTTGAAGTGCGTCAGTGCAAGTGGCTCACATTGTCATTCATGCTTTGTCATCACCCTGTGAGGGTGTGTGTCATTCAAAAGATGAGGCTACCACAAAAATATTTTTGGAATGATCCGTCTGAAATCGCCTTCAGCTTCAGCAATGCCTTTCCTCCATAATATGAGAAAGGTGATTGTGTAGCGGGTACTTCAACCCTCACGGCATTCCTAGGATATGCGGATGTTTTCTCTTACTTTGCAGATTAAAAAAAAACAACAACAACAACAACAACAAAAAAACACCTGACTTGGAGACTTGGAGAACTAATTTGCTTCAAATCACACAGCTAGTCAGGGGCAAATAAAAGGTTCAATTCTTCTGGTTTTTAAGCAGAACGCTTTTTCTCTATGATACCTTGCCCTTATTCCTGTCTGTTTGCTAGACAAGAATATTGGTCTCATTGCATTTAAAGGTTACGAAAGCGCTTAATAAGTTATTTTATCGCCGGGCGCGGTGGCTCACGCCTGTAATCCCAGCACTTTGGGAGGCCGAGGCGGGTGGATCACGAGGTCAAGAGATCAAGACCATCCTGGTCAACATGGCGAAACCCCGTCTCTACTAAAAATACAAAAATTAGCTGGGCATAGTGGCACATGCCTGTAGTCCCAGCTTCTCAGAAAGCTGAGGCAGGAGAATTGCTTGAACCCAGGAGGCGGAGGTTGCGGTGAGCCGAGATCGCGCCATTGCACTCCAGCCTGGGTAACAAGAGCGAAACTCCGTCTCAAAAAAAAAAAAAAAGTTATTTTATCCTTTCGGCAAGGAAGTGTTAAGAAACATGTTATTTACCTTACTTTTATTCGTACTTTTATATTGTGTAAAAATTGTCAGAAGACATAGCACAGAAGCAGAAAATTTTGCCCTAATAGTGTCTTAAAGATCCCTAGCTGGTAGCCCCCAAAAGAAGTTTGCTTTGAGACATGGTTTTACTGAACATTTGGAAATATGCACATTCAAATACAGAAATAAAACTTTGTTTGTAACAAAAACAATAATTATATGACCCTTCTTAAAATTAGCTATTATTTCCTAGTATTTTCACTGTCACAGTGGGCTGAATTTTAATATGGATTATCTCACTCAGTCCTTAAACCAATCTGTATAAGGCAGGCAACATAGCTTTTCCAAAGTTGTCCAGGGAACAAAAATCAAAGCTAGGACCCAAATCAAGGATTCTCTAATGACCTCCATGCTTATGATATCCTCTTTCTTTTTCCCCCACCAATATGTGGATTATGGTCTTCTTAACAAAAGAGCTGCAATATGTGGCATTAATCATTATATACACACACAGACACATACTCAGATACAAAGGAGATTTGCTATTAACTTAGGTTGTACAATTAAAAACCAAAAGCCAGTCCTTACCATGTGACTTAAACTAGAATCTGTGTTTCTTCCAATATCAGGTCAATACGTTATTATTGAATCAACAATGTTAAGAAAAGAATATGGTTTCAATGGTGAAGCCATACCACATGTAAGAAACATATCTGCTTACCGTAGTGAATGCTTGAAATTGATGCAAAAGCCGTGGTCAGGTGCTAACAGTTACACTTCTTGACCTGTGCAGTGTTTTCCGTTCAGGATACGTAGCACCCAAAGCAATGGAATGACTCAAAAATATTGTACGTTTCTAGAAGCCGTATCTGTGCAAAAAATGGGACCAATTCAGTCACATAACTGGAAAATATGTTGAGCAAATCTAGTGAAACGCATTTATGTTACCATGTGTAACATCCCGAAATAGAGGCCATTCTTGACTCTCAAGTTTGAATGTTGCGAGTTTGAAGGCGAATACAAAGAGGATTCTCTGGGAACATGTTCTACACACCGCCCAGGGCCTGTAGAGCAGATGATCTCGTTAAGTGAGTCTGCTTGTGGTTTGGAGGTGAGCATTGGTCCTCCTGCCCTCTAAATAAAGACACAGGACACTCAGTTGCGTCCTTATAAGTGGGCCAGGTACAGTGAGAGGGAGGCATGGGTTGGCTCATAGAATCACAGATATATTAGAGAAGAAACAGACAACGTTATAAACGTGAGGTTGTCACAGAATCTTGGATGTTGGTAACAGAGGCAAAGCAGAGAGCTTCATCAAAAAAGAAAAAAAAGCCTCTGAGGGGAGATGTCAGCTTCAAACTTTATTTCTGATGCATGCAGGGAGTGATTCTGTCACAAAATAGAGCTGCCCCTTGTAGTGCCCGAGATCCAGATGGCCTTGAAACTGGCCTGCCTTGCAAAAGCAATTGGCCAGCTCTCAAGGGAGGTAAGCATCTGTACATATTTTTCCATGACCATACATCTCATTAACAAAAAAAAATTACTAATCAAAAAGGAAGGTGTTTGCAAACTACTTATATAAAAAAAGACCTAAAATATATCAATGCTACCATCATGATTAATTTAATAGAGAACGCTTCTCTTACCTAAAAGACGTCCTCTATTTCTCACACAATTCTTAAATAGGTGATGTATGTGAGTTCCACCCGGTACTCGGTTTAGCTGCTTCAGCTGTTGAATTGGTTGACATCTGTATTGCTTATTGTTGGCTTGGTGTCTCTGTTTATGCATGGACAGTTTAACGGCAAACAAACAAACAAACGAAACCAAAATTTCAATAGTGGAAAGAAGGTTTTCTCCAGATTGATATTCAAATTGATCTGACCACGGGTATGGGGATATGATATAGTAAATGAGGTAGTGTGACCATTCGATTCTTGAAACCAGGAAGCAAGGTGCACACCAGCCCAACCAAGCCTGCATAGACGGTAATGTGTTGTCTCTGTTTCATGCAGTTATTAATACGAAATGCTTCCCCACTGCATCACCTTAACTTGAGCTTTCAGCAGGATGGTGACAGTTACACTGCTTTAGGAAAGCAGATAGCTAGAACATCACGGGAAAGCACTAACATAAAGACTCTCTCTTTCTCTTCTTCTTTCTTTCCGGCTTGCTTTCCCTCCTTTACTGCTGGTGACCACCCATGCTTGAGCAGTGTTTTGGCTGCTTTCCCACTGATGAGTTTTCCAAACCTTGTCAGAAGCCGGCAGTTAAGTATTCTGCCGCCAGCTTACAGAAAATACAAGTCGGATTGCCTTGTTCCTGCTTTCTTTCAAACTTGCATGTTTATCCTTCTTCACCTTGATTCCTAGAAGAGTCAAACATCTGATCCTCAGGTCAAGCCAGAAGGAAATGGTTGTCCCAGCTGAAAATAAGATCGATCCCAATTTGCTTTTCAGTGCTCTTGTTAAAGAACAGTGTTTAATACTTTCTCTGTGTGATGCAGAGCTTCTTTTTTTTTTAATTTTTAATAAATTTTATTTTATTAAAATTTTGTGTGAGACAGAGGTCCAATTTCAGGCAGAGCTTCTTAATAAAACCAAAAAGGGATGTTTTACCTAAACTTTAAAAGCAGCAGTGACATTCAGCAGAGAGAATATTATTCCATTTGCATGGGTCTGATGAAAGAAATAATTCTGACATTGGATACCCAAGCATAGCTGAGAAGGGAGGAAAAGAGGAGAAATAGAGAGAGAACTAGGTAATGGGTCCCAGCAAAACAACACACCAGAAGGCATTCGATTCCAGATTACATCTCGCTTTTATTCCCTTCTCTCAAAAAAGATGCTTTAAATTATTTAATGGAGAAAGGTAGTACTTTGAACTCCAGGAAAATAAAAATGTTACAGCTCTGAGGGAATTTTTGGTCTTATGGTATCTCGTGAATAAAACCAGCTTTAAGAAAAAAAAAAAAACAACAACTAAAAAGCAAAGTTGTCTCATCTTTTATAAAAGCAAGATCAAACATTTGGTACAGATGAAGGCTGGTCAAGCATTTAAACACATAATATCAGTGTCTGATGGCTTCAGAATAAGAGACATTTGATTCAAAACGGTACATGATGTTGGTCAGCAATGTATGCTTCCACTAAATAACCAAAATGCACAAATTGAAATAAAGTGAAATTCTTTTTCCAGAGTTAATGAAAGGTTCCTGTTTGTGAATTTGGGGCTTTGAAGTCCAAGCCTTCCAAACAGCACCAGGAATTTACTGGTGATTTATTACTATTTGGACAAGTGGCGAACAGAGCATTTCTCTACGGAAAGTCCACATTCCCTACCTGTCAAGGGAGGCTTCCTGAAACGGGAACACCAGCTCCCCTTGCTGCAACTCCTCCTAGCGCCGTGCCTCAGGTAGGGTCCACATAGTCTGGTGTGGTCACCTCTCCTGGGCCAGCCCCTCCCCTTCTCTCTCCTCCAGTCCCCACTCCATCCTGTGCTGCTCATCTCCCACTCACCCCAGGCTCCGACAAAGCTCACTTCCTCTGCCCTGATCCTTCCTGTGTGACACTTGGTTTATACCATGAATGGATTCCAGGGACAGTTTTGCCTGGATTACTGCTGCATAATAACTGGATATGGAGAGACTTTTTCAGACCCTTCTTAGATTCTCCCAGATGGCCAATTCCACACACAGAAATAGTGGCCACACTCTCTTCCCATGCTTAGATGCCCACAGTGCCCATCCTGGGAAAAGACCATGCCCTAGAACTGTCTAAACTGAAAGAACCTCTGGGAGACAGGGTCTTCCCTGACATGGGTGGGTTCTGAAACAAGAGCCTGCATGTGCTCAGGTGTTGGGGCACTCACAGTCATTGCCTGATGGGATCCAAGGCAGCAACTCAGGGTGGGGGTGAGGCTGTGTTTTGACACTACTCATGTGGGGGTATCTGGACACCTCCTGTAACTTACTATAGCATGGTCTTACATAAAACTGATCAAAACACATTCAAAAAGCTAAGGGGTGTTGCTGTATTATTTTTCTATTGTTCTATTTGCTTGGAAACAACATGATCCTAATAAGTTTATCTTATAAACTCCCACCAATAAGCCATAGAATGATCACCTTATCTAAAAGTTGAGTTTGCTATTTTTCGAGTCTTTGGTTTTACATATCCTCATATGATCCGTCTCAATCACTGCACATATGTTAGATTCCTGCAAGTATTCTTCTGTGAAGTGGCTATCAGATGCAAAGAAAGTACAAGACAAAAGCTGTCATAAAGGGCTTCATGGTTTAGTCGAAGATAAAAGAATAGGCCTTAAGGGAATCCATGAGTGAGGTTACGATGGGGGACAGAGCAATGAGGAGAGTTTCAGAGTGGACCCCCCGAAGCCGGACAGTGGAGCCACAGGCCCTGGCTGTTCACACTTAGTGATGAGGTACGGCCTTGACACATAGACTGGTGACTGACCTCTGAGCGTCGGCTTTCACATCTGAAAAGTGAAGATGGTGTGGCACCCAACTCACAGGTTCCAGGGGGCGTGAAATGCTGCCGCTGTGCTGTGCTTGGAGCTCTGAAGAGTGTCGGGAGGGATATATCCACAACAACGGCTGCTAGAATGTTCTGCAGTCACAAAGAACAAGCACTCTTAGGAAAGGTGCCATTTTAGTTAGTTATGACGCAGTGAAGAGGATTTGGATCAGAAGGGAGGAACTGTCTGTTTCAGGAAGTGGAGAAAAAAGGAATGAGCAATGAGTCTTCATCTGCCCTTGTGTCCCCAAATTATGTCTTGTTTTGCAGGTCTTATGGAAACACTTCTCTCATTTAAGAAAGAAAATAAATGAACATAGTCATATTACATTTTGGATGAAATATTTGAAATCAGAGACATCATGCACAGCCTTGCTGCATACAAAAAGCCTAAAAGAGAAAAAGGAAAAGAAAAATGTTATTTAATTTGGATGGATGTTGGAGGAAAAAATGATCTTCAAATAGTTCAGAGTCCTGTCATTTGGTCTAAGTAAAACTCTCCATAGCGCCCTCCCTGCCCTCCTTCCCCTCCTTTCCTGTCCTAACCAGCTCTTCCCCAGAACAGCTGTTACCTCCCCAAAGGCAGTGTTGAAGGAAAATTGTACTTTCACATTTCTAGATGATTTCCTAACAGAAAACACATGAACCCGCAGAACTAAAACTTGGGTGAGGATTCCAGGCTCCAATGTATGACCTGAAGAACCAAGTTCATTGGTGACTTACAAATGCATCGATTATAACTGTCTTCATAGAATGGTATTAGGACATTTGAATATGAAATTAAAGAATTTACTCACCCACCTTCATACTTCCACCAGGCCAAATAGTTGGAAAGACAGGGGTTTTGCTTTTTCCAGAACACAGGAATATTCACTTTCATTCACATTAAACAAGCTGAAAAGTACTTGAAGTTTCCTTGAGATGTTTGTAAAGAATAGGAGAACAAACATTTGGAAATTTGGGCGAGGCAGAACACATCCACAACACTGTACTAGACTCTTGCTTTTCAGTAAATGTTATGTCTGGCTTCACTTTGAGTGTGAAGGATGAATGTTTTTCAAAACTCTCATTGCTGTACAAATATGATTTGCTAATGCCTCAAAATCACTATTTACCCAGCTGCTTTCACGTAAGGTACCTGGAACTCTGGCCAGAACTTTTTCTCTTTATGCATCCACTCTCACTTTCATTGCCATTTCTGTAGATTATGCTAAGAGGCAAAAGAAGCATGGTGATTTTGAGGAGGTGGCTCCAGATACTCCTCATATTTCCACAGGCACCAAATCTCAGCTTGATGGCAGGATGGAAGTTAACTTGGGTGACATATGCAGGATTTACAGCATCCATCATCGGGGCATTCCCACACACAATTTTCCTCCCAAGATTCTGTTATTCTGTGTTAGGACAAAGACTACCCAGGGACGTCATTGGAAAGTCTGATATAGCTATGAACCATAACATTCCTGCAGAAAACCCTACAGCTGTCCTTGTAATGAGATATGTTCCATGTCAGAAGCCTGGAAAAGTGGAAATATTAGGTTGGCAGTTAGAATAAAATTCAGGAAAGATTCACTGGTAACTGAAGTTGGTAACTTCAGTTACTTATAGCTGGTAACTGAAGCTATAAGCATGTGTGAGGTCATGAAGCAAGAGAAAGAGAGAAGGCCCAGAGCTGAGCTACAGGGCTCTCTAACATTTAAAATTAAAAAGGTGGTTTATTCAAGTATGATATACAACAATCCAAAATCTTTAAATGTCAGCTATTACGTCTGAAGTGAATCAGTCAAATGAGAGCTTCAGAAAGACTCCAGCGAGTCTAGCATCAGATACTGAGGGTGTGGTGAGGAGTGGGGACAGAGTGGAGAGGAAAATGGGAACTAGGAATGCCCAGTACCCCTCCACAGGTGCTGAGGTTGGTAATGTTCTGCAGCCCATGGTAAATTCTCTGCAATGCATGCCTGGTCACCCCCAAAGGGGAGATGGAGAGCTTCAAGCCATGCTTCACTTTCAGGATCAACAGACATTTCTAATCATCTTTACAACCTCCCAACTAAGGTGTTCCGAGGCTTTCCATGTCAACAGCAAGAGGCTTACATTGCAGAAAATTAAGCCTGTGCCATTCTCAGCCTCAGCCAGTATGTTATGAAGAGCATTACCATGGTGATGTCACATTCTGAAACTGTGCTTGTCTCTTAAATGCCAGGTGCCAATGAGTCATAGTGTAGCAGGAGCAGCTGTGGGAAACGGATCTCTCGGACACCGAATATGGGAGGAAGGAGTTTAATTCGACCGGGAGCAAGGTGGCATAGCTGCCTCAACAGCCAAGCTCCCCTAACAAAGGAAGGTTCCTTCTTTATGTAGGCTTATACTTTAGATGTTACACGGGGAAAAATCTTAGGTTTATAGCTTATGAAAAGGGTCTCAGTTTACAATCTTAGGAATTACATGTGAAAAGGGTTTCAGTTTACAGTCTTAGGAATTACATATGAAAAGGGCTACGGTTTACAGTCTTAGGAATGAAAAGGGGAAGTTTACAGTCTTAGGAATTACATATGAAAAGGGCTACGGTTTACAGTCTTAAGAATGAAAAGGGGAAGTTGACCTGAGATGCCTTGGTCTCCCTCTTCAGTAGAGGCTTTTTATTCTAGAAACATGTACCCCCCAAAAAAGGAGTTTGTACAGATTCACCAAGAAAATATTATTATGTGGGTCAAGATGGCCAGGGGCAGACCTATGTTATTTCTAGTTAAATAATTATAAGCTTGCTTTGCTTATTTTACACTGAAGTTTATACCTTGAACTAAGCTATATTAAATATCGATGCAGTAAAATAGAAATCAAGCAGCAACAGGAGGCCTAAGATAAAGACCATCTGAGAGCACTGTAAAACCATGGAACACCGCTGGGTGGTTGCAGAGTGGGAAATACTGCTTTGGTCCCACGAATGCCTTCTCAACATGGAGGTTGTGTAAGGATCTCCTAAAAAGGACTTGTGTAAAATCTCTGAGAAGGCAACCTCTGCTCACAAGATCCGGGAGGGTCTTTGCAGATGGGAGCTTGCAAGCAGGAAAAGCCTTGCAAGGCAGAGATGACTGGAACACCACAGGCTCTGCCTGAGATGTCAGAATATGGAGTAATCTTGATTGCTCTGTGTCCAGTGCTCAAGAGATAAAAGTCCCGCGATGCATTGGGTGTGTTCAAACCTGATGGCTCCTTATCCATTATGCTTCTGATGCAAATGCACCTGGATAGCAACCAAGGGGTAGAACTCAGTGTTCTAGGTTTGCATAAGAACATCCGCCCCGCTCAGATGTACTTTGAAGAAGAAAATTAAAATAATTTTAAAATTATAAAAATGTAAAAAAATAAAATAAAATAAGAATCACATCTGCTACTGAATACTGCAGATCATGCCCCTCCCTCTTGGCCATCTTGCCCACCTTAGTTTCAAGGCCTCTCTCAATAGTTTCAAGTCCTCCCCTGATCATTTTTCCCTGCTCCCCCACCCAGCAATTAACAAGTATATACACCTAATAAAAGCACATGGAGCCCAGGGCTCAGTGCGAATGCAGTTCACTCCTTGTGAGAGTGCACTGGACCCCTGGACCCTTGCTGTGAATTTCTACTCTTGTGTCTTTGTCTTTATTTCCTTTTCTCACTCCATCGTCACCACCAGGACATGGGGCACTAACGCACAGGACTGGGCCAGTTCCCAACATTATTATCTACAATTCATGCAGTTCCAAGTTATTACCTCCTTTTACTCACAATTTGAGCCCAATCTTTTCTAAGGCACCGGCCTCCCAATAGTGCTGTAGGTAATTCAGCCTTGGTTTCTGATGGTTAAAGGTAATGACTGACACCAGTCTACAAGCCTGGAAAATTACACTGAGGCTGATGCCCACCACGACCTGATCTGGAGATTCCAAGGCATACTCTGCTACTACCGGGAGAGACTTTTATATTGACACAAATCATGTATTTACCTCTTTATGATGATTAAATTACAAAATAGTCCATGCAGTGATCCATGGTATCATCTCATCTTGATAAGGGAGGGGTAGCTAGTAGAAGAATTGCTGGATGCCGTCAAGTCATGCTCCAACATGAACCACCTTCTTATAAAAGATGAGACATTTATATACCCAAAGCTAGCTGCCTATTTTCTAAGTCATGTCTCAAGTAGAGCATCTGGAAAAACCTTCATCATTGGTGCCTAAGTCTGGCACTGTGGGGAAGCTGGTTTAAAATTACAGAGCCTCTGGAATTTTTTTCTTCTCTCTCTCTTTTTTTTTTTAATTGTACTTTAGGTTCTGGGGTACATGTGCAGATCATGCAGGATCGTTGCATAAGTACATACATGGCAAGGTGTTTTGCTGCTTCCATCCCCCTGTCACCTATATCTGGTATTTCTCCCGACAATATTCCTCCCCACCCTCCCCACCCTCCACTGTCCCTCCCTTAGTCCCCCACAACCAACTGCAGTGTGTGATGCTCCCCTCCCTGTGTCTACATGTTCTAATTGTTCAATACCCACCTATGAGTGAGAACATGCAGTGTTTGGTTTTCTGTTCTTGTGTCAGTTTGCTGAGAATGATGGTTTCCAGATTCATCCATGTCCCTATGAAGAACATGAACTCATCATTTTTTATGGCTATGTAGTATTCCATGGCGTATATATGTCACATTTTCTTTATTCAGTCTATTGTTGATGAACATTTGGGTTGGTTCCAGGTCTTTGCTATTGTAAACAGTGCTGCAATGAACATACATGTGCATGTGTCTTTATAACAGAAAAATTTATACTTCTTTGAGTAAATACCCAGTAATGGGATTGCTGGGTCAAACGGTATCTCTATTTCTAGGTCCTTGAGGAATCACCACACTGTCTTCTACAATGATTGCATTAATTTGCACTCCCACCAACAGTGTAAAAGTGTTCCTATTTCTCCACATCCTCTCCAGCATCTGTTGTCTCCTGATTTTTTAATGATCACCATTCTAACTGGTGTGAGATGGTATCTCTGTAGTTTTGATTTGCATTTATCTAATGACCAGTGATGATGAGCATTTTTTCATATGTTTGTTGGCCTCATACATGTCTTCTTTTGAAAAGTGTCTGTTCATATCCTTCACCCACTTTTGAATAGGTTTGTTTGTTTGTTTCTCGTAAATCTGTTTTGGTTCTTTGTAGATTCTGGATATTGGCCCTTTGCCAGATGGGTAGATTGCAAAAATTTTTTCCCATTCTGTTGGTCACCAGTTCACTCTAGTGATTGTCTCCTTTGCTGTACAGAAACTCTGGAGTTTAGTTAAATCCCATTTGTCTATTTTGGCTTTTGCTGCCATTGCTTTTGGTGTTTTAGCCATGAAGTCCTTGCCTACGCCTATGTCCTGAATGGTTTTGCCTAGATTTTCTTCTAGGGTTTTTATGGTGTTAGGTCTTATGTTTAGATCTTTAATCCATCTGGAGTTAATTGTAGTGTAAGGTGTCAGGAAGAGTCCAGTTTCTGCTTTCTGCACATTGCTAGCTACTTTTCCCAACACCATTTATTAAACAGGGAATACTTTTCCCATTGCTTTTTGCAGGTTTGTCAAAGATCAGATGATTGTAGATGTGTGGTGTTGCTTCTGAGGCCTCTGTTCTGTTCCATTGCTCTATGTCTCTGTTTTGGTACAAGTACCATGCTGTTTTGATTACTGCGGCCTTGTAGTATAATTTGAAGCCAGGCAGCATGATGCCTCCAGCTTTGTTCTTTTTGCTTAGGATTGTTTTGGCTATGCAGGCTCTCTTTTGGTTCCATATGAAGTTTGAAGTGGTTTTTTTTTCCAGTTCTGTGAAGAAGGTCATTGGTAGCTTGATGGGGATAGCATTGAATCTATAAATTATTTTGGGCAGTATGGCCATTTTCATGATGTTGATTCTTCCCAACCATGAGCATGGAATGTTTACTCATCTGTTTGTGTCCTCACTTATTTCATTGAGCAGTGGTTTGTAGTTCTCCTTGAAGGGGTCCTTTATATCCTTTGCTAGTTGTATTCCTAGGTATTTTATTCTCTTGTAGCAATTGTAAATGGGAGTTCACTTTTGATTTGGCTCTCTGTTTGTCTGTTATTGGTGTATAGAAATGCTTGTGATTTCTGCACATTGATTTTGTATCCTGAGAATTTGCTGAAGTTGCTTATCAGTTTCAGGAGATTTTGGGCTGAGACAATGGGGTCTTCTAAATATACAATCACGCCATCTGCAAATAGAGACAATTTGGCTTCCTCATTTCCTAATTGAATACCCTTTATTTCTTTTTCTTGCCTGATTGCTCTGGCTAGAACTTCCAATACTATATTGAATAGGAGTGGTTAGAGAGGGCATCCTTGTCCTGTGCCAGATTTCAAATGGAATGCTTCCAGTTTTTGTCCATTCGGTATGATATTGGCTATGGGTTTGTCATAAATAGCTTTTATTATTTTGTGATACGTTCCATTGATACCTAGTTTATTGAGGGTTTTTAGTATAAAGTGCTGTTGAATTTTGTCGAAGGCCTTCTCTGCATCTATTGAGATAATCATGTGGTTTTGTCTTTGGTTCTGTTTATGTGGTGGATTATGTTTATAGACTTGCATATGTTGAACCAGCCTAGGATCCCCAGGATGAAGCCTACTTGATCATGATGAATAAGCTTTTTGATTTGCTGTTGCAATCGGTTTGCCAGTATTTTATTGAAGATTTTTGCGTAGATGTTCATCACGGATATTGGCCTGAAGTTTTCTTTTTTAGTTGCATCTCTGCTTTGTTTTGATATTAGGATGATGTTTGTCTCATAAAATGAATTGGGGAGGATTCCCTCTTTTTGTATTGTTTAGAATAGTTTCAGAAAGAATAGTACCAGCTCCTCTTTTTACATTTGATAGAAGCTGGCTCTAAACATGTCTGGACCAGGGCTTTTTTTGATTAGTAGGCTATTACTTGCTGCCTCAACTTCAGCCCATGTTGTCAGTCTATTCAGGAATTCAACTTCTTCCAGGTTTAGTCTTGGGAGAGTGCAAGTGTTCAGGAATTTATCCATTTCTTCCAGGTTTACTGGTTTGTGTGCATAGAATTGTTTGTAGTAATCTCTGATGGTAGTTTGTATGTCTGCGGAATCAGTGATATTTCCTTTATCGTTTTTTATTGCATCTATTTGATTCTTCTCTCTTTTCTTTTTTATTAGTCTGTCTAGTGGTCTATTTTGTTGATCTTTTCAAAAAACCACTTCCCGGATTTGTTGATTTTTTTGAAGGGGTTTTTTGTCTCTCTATCTCCTTCAGTTCTGCTCTCATCTTAGTTATTTCTTGTCTTCTGCTAGCTTTTGAGTTTTTTTCATCTTGCTCCAATAACTCTTTCAATTTTAATGACAGGGTGTCAATTTTAGACCTTTCCTTGCTCCTCATTTGGGCATTTGTTGCTATGAATTTCTCTCTAGACACTGCTTTAAATGTGTCCCAGAGATTCTGGTATGTTGTGTCTTTGTTCTCATTGGTTTCAAAGAACATCTTTATTTCTGCCTTCATTTCATCGTTTATCCAGTTGACATTCAGGAGCCAGTTGTTCATTTTCCATAAAGTTGTGCGGTTTTGAGTTAGTTTCTTAATCCTGAGTTCTAATTTGATTGCACTGTGTTCTGAGAAATTGTTTGTTATGATTTCTTTTCTTTTGCATTTGCTGAGGAGTGATTTACTTCCAATTATGTGGTCAATTTTAGAGTAAGTGCGATGTGGTGCTGAGAAGAATGTACATTCTGTGGATTTGGGGTTGAGAGGTCTGTAAATATCTATTAAGTTCGCTTGGTCCAGATCTGCATTCAAGTCCTGGATTTCCTTGTGGATTTTCTGTCTCATTGATCTGTCTAATATTGATAGTGAAGTGTTAAAGTCTCCCACTATTTTTGTACAGGAGTCTAAGTCTCTTTATAGGTCATTAAGGATTTGCTTTACGTATCTGGGTGCTCCTGTATTGGGTGCATAGATATTTAGAATAGTTAGTTCTTCTCTTGTTGTATTGATCCTTTTACCATTATGTAATGCCCTTCTTTGTCTCTTTTGATTTTTGATGGTTTAAAGTCCGGTTTATCAGAGACTAGGATTGCCATCCTGCTTCTTTTTGCTCTCCATTTGCTTGGTAAATCTTCCATCCCTTTATTTTGAGCCTATGTGTGTCTTTGCATGTGAGAGCAGTCTCCTGAATACAGCACACTGATGGTTCTTGGCTTTTTATTCAATTTGCCAGTCTGTGTCTTTTGATTGGGGCATTTATTCCATTTACATTTAATGTTAATATTGTTATGTGTGAATTTGATCCTGCCATTTTGTTACTGGTTGGTTGTTTTGCCCGTTGGTTCACATAATTTCTTCACTGTGTCGTTGGTCTTTACCATTTGGTTCTCTTTTGCAGTGGCTGGTACTGGTTTTTCCTTTCTGTGTTTAGTGCTTCCTTCAGGAGCTCTTGTAGGGCAGGTCTGGTAGTGACAAAATCTCTTAGCAATTGCTTGTCCATAAAGATTTCATTTATGCATCACTTATGAAGCTTAGTTTGACTGGATATGAAATTCTGGGTTGAAAGTTCTTTTCTTTAAGGATGTTGAATATTGGCCTCCACTCTCTTCTGGCTTGTAGAGTTTCTGCCGACAGATCCACTGTGAGTCTGATGTGCTTCCCTTTGTGGGTGATCCGACCTTTCTCTCTGGCTGCCCTTAGCATTTTTTCCTTTGTTTCAACCCTGGTGAATCTGACGATTATGTGCCTTGGGGTTACTCTTCTAGAGGAGTATCATTGTGGTGTTCTCTGTGTTTCCTGTATTTGAATGCTGGCTTGCCTTGCTAGATTGGGGAAGTTCTCCTGAAAAATATCCTGAAGAGTGTGAAGAGTGTTTTCCATCTTGGATTCATTCTCCCTGTCATCTTCCAATACACTGATCAAGCATAGATTAGGTCTTTTCACATAATCTCATATTTCTTGAAGGCTTTGTTCATTTTTTTTCACTCTTTGTTATCTTTTCTTGCCTTCTCATTTTTTTTTTTTTTTTTTTTTTTTTGAGACGGAGATTCGCTCTTGTTAGCCAGGCCGGAGTGCAATGGTGCGATCTCAGCTCACCACAACCTCCGCCTCCTGGGTTCAAGCAATTCTCCTGCCTCAGCCTCCTGAGTAGCTGGGACTACAGGCACGTGCCACCATGCCCAGCTAATTTTTTTTTTGTATTTTTAGTAGAGACGGGGTTTCACCATGTTGACCAGGATGGTCTCGATCTCTTGATCTCGTGATCCACCCACCTCGGCCTCCCAAAGTGCTGGGATTACAGGCGTGAGCCACCGTGCCCGGCCACCTTCTCATTTTATTTGATTGGTTTTGATCTTCAATCTCTGATAGACTTTCTTGTGCATGATCTATTCGCCTATTAAAACTTGTGTATGCTTCATGAAGTTCTTGTGCTGTGTTTTTCAACTCCATCAAGTTGTTTATGTTCTTCTCCATGCTAGTTTTTCTAGTTAGCATTTTGTCTAACATTGTTTCAAGGTTTTTAGTTTCTTTGCATTGGAATAGAACATGTTCCTTTAACTCAGAGAAGTTTGTTATTACCCACCTTCTGAAGCCTGCTTCTGTCAATTCATGAAATTCATTCTCCGTCCTGCTTTGTTCCTTTCCTGGTGAGGAGTTGTGATCTCGTGGTGGGGGAGAGGCATTCTGGTTTTGATGGTTTCATTTTTCTTGTGCTGGTTTCGTCCCATCTTGTTGGATTTGTATAGTTTTGATCTCAGGTAGCTGCTTGGGGAGGTGGCCTTTCCTTTGTCTGCCTGCAGAGGCGCTGCTGGGCTGCCACAGATTCAGTGGAGCTGCTGTGTCTTTTATTTACTCAGGAAAATTAGGCCAGCTTCTGCAATGGCAGCTGCCCTTCCCCAGGCCAAGCTCGATCATTCCTGGTCACTCCCTAACTGCTGTTCTGGGTGCACAAATCTGGAGTGAGAGTTTTTTAGCCTGCTGGGCTTTGCGCAGGGGGGACCCATCCTGCCGTGTGGGCTGTTGCCCTGCTTTCAGTTCCCCTCCTTTCTGGGGGGCAGGTGGCTCCGCTCAGCCGGCTTTCTGGCTTTTGCGTCAGCCAGTGCTTCCGCCTAGGTCTGTGCTGACAGCCCCGGTGCTGGCCGAAATTGCTGTTCTGCCCTGTGCAGGCAGCTCACTGAGGCTTTTCAGCCCAGTGAAGATCTCCTGTTCTGTGGGTTGTAGAGTGCTTGGGTGGAGTGCTGTATCTGAACCAACGTCCCAGAGCGGGAGATCCCCTGGTTCTCCGGTCAGTTGCATGCACCTCCTGGGTGGGGTGGTGCCTCACCTTGCCTCAACTTGCCCTATCTGATTTATACCCACTGTCCGACCAGACCCACAGAATGAACCTGGTACCTCATTTGTAATTGTGGAGACCACTGGGCTTCTGTGTCTCTCTTGCTGGGAGCTGCTTTCTGGAGCTGCCTCTTATTCGTCCATCTTGGGATCCCCCAACAAGCCTCTGGAATTTTCAAATGTTCAAAACATCCAACTTAGAGCCTGGAATCTGTATTTATAATAAGCACTGCTCATGCATTGCTATGGACCACACATTGCATATATAGCATTTTCTAATATGCAGGATCAGGTCAGAGTAAGAATGTCTGTGTATGAGAACTCCCTAAATCATGTGCAGTTCCATTGTCTGGTTAGAGCTGAAATCGTTTTTGTACTTGCAACCATCCATGCATTGTCACTGGTTGCATATGATTTACCAGATGTGATAATTACTGCACTCATCTTGGTTGATATATGGGTAAGAAAAGGGCCTTATTAGAGATTTTCTATTATGCCCCACAATCTTTGCAGATCTGCTGATTAGAAAAGTTAGAACAGTTGTGTAAGAGACTGTTAGGAGTGTCTTTAGTATAAGTCATCAACAAACCCCATGGTTATTCCTCTCTTGGCTTGGCACTTCGGTGTGTTAACAATAAGGAGGTGTTGCAAGGCTTGCTCCCACCACCTCCACATACTTTCATGAGGCTTGGTAGGATGCATTCCAGGTATTGGCCCAGGCTGCCTTTATATATTCCTTTCTTACAGAAGATCTCATTGCCTGATTTTTGCCTGTCAAAGGTGACCCAGGAAAGACCAACTGATGACTGAAGGGGTCTCAGCAGCCCAGGAGATGTGGGTCCTTCAGGTTGCTTTTGACAACAGCAAAACCATCAAGAGCATCTCCTCCATGATGAGACTCTCAGAGTGTGGTCCATGGATTCCTATATCAGCTTCCCCTCAGTGGCTGCCAAAAACACTCAAAGGCCAACCAAGCACGGTGGCTCATGACTGTATCCCAGCACTTTGGGAGGACGAAGCAGGAAGACAAAGCCAGGGATTTCAGACCAGCCTGGACAATAGAGCAAGACCATGTCTCTAAGAAATTTAAAAAAGAAAATTATCCAGGCTTCGTGGCTCATGTCTGTAGTCCCAGCTACTCGGGAAGTTGAGGCAAGAGGAAAGGTTGAGCCTGGGAGTTTGAGGCTGCAGTGAGCTGTGATTGTGTCACTGCACATCAGCCTGGGTGACAGAGCAACATCCTGTTTTTATATAATAATAATAAAATTAAAAAAATAAAAACCACTCGATTTCTGGATATCTCCCCAGGCCTACTGAATGGGAATTTCTGCTGGCCTCTGGAATCTGTTTTTAACAATTTCTCCTGGTAAGTCAAATAAACAGTAAGGTTTTGGAAGGAAGGTGCTAATTACAGAGGCTGAGAGGGAAGAAAGCAGTAATTTGCCACCTTTCACCATGTCCAGCTTTGGAATAACACAAGGACTTGGAAGGGCAAGCTCCACTCTAGTACCTGGCCGTTAACATAGTAGTATTGTTGCCAGGTCCTAAACCCGCCGCACCTTCAGGATTACTTATCTCAGTAAATAATGTTTCCACTTTATTTATGTATTTATTTATTTTGAGACTGAGTCTGATTCTCTTGCTCAGGCTGAACTGCAGTGGCGTGATTTCTCCTGGGTTTAAGCAATTCTCCTGCCTCAGCCTCCCAAGTAGCTGGGATTACAGGCACCTGACACACTCAGATAATTTTTGTATTTTTAGTAGAGACGGGGATTTGCAATATTGGCCAGGTTGGTTTCAAACTCCTGACCTCAGATGATCTGCCTGCTTTGGCCTCCCAAAGTGTTGGGATTACAGGCTTAAACCACAGCACCCAGCAGTTTCCAATTCTGAGGGTCTCTTTAACTCTTTCCCTCACCCTCCTCATCCAAAATACAGCAGGAAATGCTGCCTGGTTTCATCAAGTGCCGTTACTTTCACCACCTTTGCTTGGACCATGGCAGGTGCCTCTGCTTCTCCCTCCAGGCCTGCTCACCCCCTGCTGATGCCCATTCAGCAGCCAAACTGCTTCTCTGAAAACAGGAGTCAGGGTATGTGGTATCAGAACCCAAACTTGTCAATGACTTCCAACTTCATGTAAAACAAAAGTGAATGCCCTTACAGTGGCCACCATGTCCCTAAATACCATACGTCTGAGAAGCCTCACTGACTTTTCAGGCCTTGTCTCCCTCCACTTCCCCAGGCCTTGCCCTCCTGCCACTCCTGAAGGACTGCTTTGCAGGGCTGCTCCCTCTGCCTGGAATGCTCCATCCCCAGAAGCCCCTCCTTCATGCCAGTCTCTGCACAAATGGCATTGCCCTGTGGTGTCCCCAATGACCTGTCCTGTAAAGCTTCCCACTACTTCTTCAGTCTTGCCTTATTTCATTTTCATTCATAGCACATTTTCTTTCCTGACATGCATGTTTTATTTAGTTGGGTTCTGTTGAGGGCCCTCTCCCAGGCAGCAAACTGCTGATTTCTCATTGTATCTTCCATGGCACAAAGAGAGTTAGCTAGCTAGCTCTCTGGCCATGGCTGCTGCTGCTTCTTTTAGATAAATTTTATTGCACATATTTGCGGTTTACAGCATGATGTTATGGGATACACGTAGTAAAATAGTTACAATATTGAAGGAGTTTAACCTGTCATCTCACTTAGATTTTTGTAGCAAGAGCAGCAAAAATCTTCTTAACAAAAATCTCTAATGCAATGCAGTGTTATGAACTTTAGTCCCCATGATGTGCACTAGATCCCTAGACACACCATGCAACATGTCTGCTACTCTGTATCCTTTCACCTATATCTTCCCATTTCCTCTACCACCCCTTATGCCTACTACCACCTGTGGTAACTACTGTTTCATTCTCTGTGTATTTGAGCCTTTAAAAAATGTTACATATATAAGTGAGATCATGCTATATTTTTCTTTCTGCACCTGGCTTACTTCACTTAGCACAATATCCTTCAGGTCCATCTATGTTGTGGCATATGGCAGGATCTCCTTTTTAAAGGCTGAATAATGTCCCTGTGTTGTGACATGGCAAAAGCCCCATAAACCTGCATACCTCAACCATACCTTGGCTGTCTGTTGAAACTGCTCTCTGTAACCCAAATGTAACAGGCAAGCAGTCCAAACCCACGCCATCTTGGTCCCTGCGACTTGTAATAAGTAATTAAGGTCTGTGATTTCCATCCTACCCAGATAATGTGTAAACAAATGCTTATCTTGACTTTTGTGAACCACTTAAGTAACAATCAGAATGTCAAAAGTCCCCTGGCCCTCAGAATGTCCGGAGCCTCTCACCCTCATCTCCACCCAGGAGGTGATTTACGGAATCCACTAGCCCTCAGAATGTCTGAAGCCCCTCACCCCCACTCCCACCCCTCACCCTCACTCCTGTGGTGGTTTTACGGATATAAAAGGTCTTGACACCCTCTTTTAGGGGCCACAGGTTGGAGAGACGTGAGTCCTCCATGGCCGCTGGCAATAAAGACCCTGCAATTTGGCACACTTTTGTCTTGGTGTTGACTGTCTATGCTCGCTCCAGTACAACTGTGTGTATATGTGTGTATATGTGTGTGTGTGTGTGTGTGTGTGTGTGTGTGTGTATGTATGTATCACATTTTCCTTATCCATTCACCTATTAATGCGCATTTAGGTTGTATACATAATGCTGCAATAAACATGGGAATGTTGATACCTTTAGAAGATGGTGATGTCATCTCCTTTGGATATATACCCAGAAGAGAGCTTGCTGGGTATTATGGCAGCTCTATTTTTAATTTCTTTAGGAACCTCTATGTTGTTTTCTGTCAGGTCTCCATGTGCAAGCCTGGACTCAAAAAGTCTGAAGTCCTGCCTGCCACAGCTGATCACTCCCGACCCCCACCTGTTGGGAGCCCTCCCTTGTGAAGTCTTGCAAAGCGAGTTTCACAATATGGGAGGTTGAGCCCAGTTGCAGAGCCCCCAGAAGGAAGGAACTCGAGACCAGAAGGAACTCGAGACCGGAAAGAACTCGAGACCGGAAGGAACTCGAGACCAGATGAGTAGGATGAAAGGAGAATTGGGTTAAAAGATAATGCAAGATGGATGGCCTTCACTAGAAACAATGAGGTAGCATAGACATGTTTACGAGCACTCTGTATAAGCATTGAGAGCACAGCTGGTGATTGTTACTTTGTAGTTCCTGAAAGGTTAGAGCACATGATGTTTCCCTTGATTGCAACACTGACGGAAGAGAATGCCCAGAAAAGGTATAAATACTGAACTGCTAAAATAAAGTTGTTGTCGGAGTAAAAATTATTCAACCCTCCTGACCTCGCTTTCTGTCTCTCTTTATTTCATGCACACCCTCCACTCAGGCTGGAACCCTCTTGCTGGCCCGCCAGACCTGCCTGTGTTTGCCATTATCCCTGATCCCAGCAGGAGCTTCCCTGGACATGAAGCTTCTCGTCCCACTCTGCCATCTTAACTGTTATTATGATAATGTGAATACTCCTCACCCCACCCTGCCATCTTAACTGTTCTTGCTCTGTGAATATCCCTCTGCCCCATCCTACTATCTGAACTACTCTTATGCCTTACCCCAGCTGCCATTGTAACTGAACCTGTGGTAATGTATACTCCTTGCCCCTACCCCCACCACTGTAACTGATCTTACTCTGTAACTTTCCACTGGCCACCTTAAACCTATAAAACCAACTTCTATCCTGCTGCCCTTGGCTGACATCCTTTTTGGCCTCAACCCACCAGCACCCAGGTGAATAAACAGCCATGTTGCTCACATGAAGCCTGCTTAGGGGGTCTCTTCATTCAAAGCACTCATTTTAACATTTCCACCAGCCATGTACTAGGGCTTTATCTGTAACCTGGCCAACATTTATTACTACTTGTCTTTCTGATACTAGCCATCCTTGCAGCTTGGCTATTTCAGAGATAGTCAGGGATATGATGTAATATCTCATAGTAATTTTAATTTGCATTTCCCTTATGGTTAGTAATCTTGAACAACTTTTCATATACTTGTTGACTGTTTTTATATCTTCTTTTGAGAAATGTCTGTTTGAGTCCTTTCCCCATTTTTAACCAGGTTATTTTATTTTATGCAGTTGAGTTATAAGAGTTTCTTATAAATTTTAGATATTAACTCTTTATCACAACATGGATAAGATAAGGATCCAATTTCATTCTGGTCTCTTCTTATAAAGGCATTAATTTCATTCACGGGGGCTCTATTCTCATGACCTGTATTAGTCAGTGGTCTCCAGAGGGACAGAACTAATAAGACATACGTATATAGGAAGGGGAGTTTATTAGGGAGAATTGACTTACACAATCACAAGGTGAAGTCTCACGATAGGCCATCTGAAAGCTGAGGAGTGAGGAAGCCAGTAGTGGTTCTGTCCAAATCCCAAAGCCTCAAAAGCAGGGAAGCCGTCTGTGCAAAGCCATCTGTGGCTGAAGCCCCAAGACTTTCTAGAAAACCACTGGTGTAAGTCCAAGAGTCCAAAGGCCAAAGAACCTGGAATCTGATGTTCAAGGGCATGAAGCATCCAGCATGGGAGAAAGATGAAAACCAGAAGACTCAGAAAGTTGGCATATTCCACCTTCTTCCCCTTGCTTTTCCTAGCTGCGCCGACAGCACCTGCCCAGATTAAGGGTGGGCCTGTGTCTCCTAGTCCACTGACTCAGATGTTAATCTCCTCTAGCAACACCCTCACAGACACCCCCAGAAACAATACTTTGCATCCTTCAATCCAGTCAAGTTGACAATATTAACCATCACATGACCTAATCACCTCCCAAAGGCCTCACCTTCTAATACTAACACACTGAGAGTTAGGATTTCAACATATGAAATTTGGAGGGACACAAACATTCAGCCCATTGCACTGCCCCTGCTAATTCAAATGGTGCCTGGCACACAATGGGCCCTCAGTAACTGTTGAGCGAATAAATGAATGAGTGCTGGGATACTGACACGGTGCTTTGAAATTGCTGGAGGAGCTTGTGAGTTAGGCATCGACTTTTGTGTTTCGCCTGGATCATCCTGGTGAATTCTCACTCAGTCCTGTGTGTTGGTTGTTCTTGTCTCAATAGAGACAAGTAATTGTGACCAATTGCCAGACGTGGTGCTTTTCCTTCCCCTTTCACTTCATTGGTGCCACTGCGGAAGTGTGGACCTGTGATTGACAGCTGGTAGCCCAGGATACATTTTAGCTGGAGGCCCTGCTGCTCCTAGGGCCACCTCATTTTACCAGCACCACAGCTGACATTTTTCAGAAGCCTACTCCACGTCTAGTCTCATTTTCACATCTCCCTTTCTCACGTGATTCACATCTTCTGAATTCTTCTCTGTTTCTTACATTCTCAACATGCCTTTTGGGCTCCAGGTCAAGGGCACCTCATATTCCCTCTTCCCATTTGCTGGTGTCGTCTGTTACTGTTGCTGCTGCTTCTCCCTTAGAGCCATCCATGGAAGCAGTTCCCAGAAACCTTCAGAACGTGTTCTTAGCCAGGTAGAAGATGGTCTGTATCAGAGCTGTGTATAGGAGACCTGTTTGCAGAGCATGGGTTTTTTCCAAAGGTTTGCCTCTGGGAATGCATTTGAAATCCACTGATCTCAAGTAGTCTTAGGGTGGCCTGGAACACATTTTCCCATTTCTAACTCAAGTCAAGGCACTTTCCTGCACAAATTTCCCATTTTCAACCTGCTTTGGAAGCTTTAAATTGAATGCATTTAAAGAAATTTAAAATAAATTTGATTAAGTAATTTGAAAAACAAAGAAAAGGCAGCAGCTGCCTAGAGCTCCATCTGCTCTGATTTGTCTGCAAGAAGATGCTTCTTTCTCTCCTTTGTTCCTAGTATTCAGCTCATATGTGACATCCCCAACAGAAAATGCACGCCATCTTACCTGCAGTGACCCTGAACCATGCCAAATGAGAAACACGAACACAAGCATGGTGTATGAGGTCCTCGTCCCTTCCCTGTGACCTTCTCTGCAGTGCCATTCTCTCCAAGGCCCTGAGGTGACAGGTGTCCCCATTAAGTCAGCCAGGAGGGGCTGAAAGGCACATCAGACTAAAGAGAGAAAGATAAAAGGTCCTCGCTCCTCAGACTGAGTGCCAGTGGATAGTGTTACACACAGTGAGAAGAGGACTTATGGCAGGAGCCAACCGCAAGTGCCCCATGGGCTGTGTGTCTTAAGACAACACGGCCGGCCCCACCTCTCCCCTCATCCCCTCAGTGAAGATGACATTCAGGTGGGACTTCCCAGTGCCGTCGCAGTAAGACGGCTAGAGCTGGAAGCACAGAGGAGCAGAGAGATCTGGCCAGGGCTGGTGGTGGGGCTGCTGGTCTATGTGGTCATCCCCATGCGCCTGTCATGCCTTGGGATGCATGGAAGAATCTAAAGCAGTGTGACTGTGAATGTGTCTGTGATGGTTAGTGGTGGTGGGAATGGAAATGCCGCCATGTAATTTCGGTCTTGCTCTTGACTCAGACTAGCAGTACAACAGTTAAATTCTGTTTGAGGAGGTACAACATCAAGACTCTCTGCCCTTTTTGGGTGTGGACTGTGAGGTTCTCCTGTCTTTCTATCTAGACATCACCATTCGTCCATCACTTCGGCAGACATTGATTCATCATGTGTACACACGTGTGTGTATGTGTGTCCATGTGTGTGTGCCTGTGTGTGTGTGTGCATGTACGTTATCTGTTGCGTAGCAGACCATGTTTCTGGGATCAATTTTAGTTTCTCTTCCCCAGTTCAGAGATTCCTCCTGTCTATAAATTTCTGTAATAGAAATTGTTTTCTGTCAACAGACAGAAATTCTGTCTGGTGCTCAAATTGTTGTTTAATTTATAGTACATTTTTAGCTCTTTATTTCTAATTTTTTAATGTACACCTTGTGTCCCTGCAGGCCCGGCTTCAGGTGCCCTGCATTCCATGCAGGTTCAGCCACCACACACAGGAGTGAGTGTCCCGTAGCCTCTTCCGTGGTGATGCCCATTCATGGCCTCAGCTGGCCACAGGGAAGAACAGTCAGCCACAATTTAGGTTTATAAGCGGCTTTAAAAACATAAAACATGATGTCTGACTCTCTCTGTCCTGTGATTCCCAGGGCCCAGACTGGGATCTAGAGAAAGAAAGAAGGGACACAGCCTTGCTTGTTACTCTCCTTCATTAATTTATTCACTAAGCAGGTACTTACTGAGTGCCTACCACCTGTCAAGTACGATGTCAAGTGTTGTGAATCCAGGAGGGAGCACGGCAGGAAGGCTCTGCTTTCGAGGAGCCCATGTGGTCCTGTCCCCGAGAGCGCCCAGGAAACCCCTGCAGGGTTGCATCGTTACCACCAGCAAAGCCAAACCAAATGGGAAAAGCAGTCAGGGAATACTGTTTCACAATACCAACTATTTACATATTTGGTAACAATCTAGTTGTTTTTTAGTCTTATTTTGATGATTTTTCTTTTCATTTCTTATCCAGTCTTTTATTCAACAATTTCATGCTGCTTAAAGTAATAAAATTGCTTATTTAAATTCAACAAAATATTACACTAGTTTTTAAAAATAAACCAAAGTAAAGGTACATTCTCATGCACATTATCATTCTCTGCTGATGAGAATGTAAATTGGTACAATCTTTCTGTCCTTAAAACTTTAGTGCTCATTAATGAAATAAGTCACCCTTAAGCATTCTAAAGAAACAGTCAGAGATGGTCAAGGATTTATATAAGGATGTTCATGACTGTGATTTTAAAACCAAGAGAAATTTAAAGTAACCTCAATGCTCAACAATAGGCATTAGTTAAATTAGTGATGGTGTATTTTTGTGAGACACTATTATGTAGTTATTTAAAAGGCTGCTTCTATAGTGTGATTAAAAAAAAAAAAAAACAGTGTATCAGTAAAGAAAGTACTTTGGCATAAGACTCAATATATGTTCATTAAAAACAAGTCTTGCCAATCTGATTTCATTTTTTTTTTGAAGCAGTAACTACACTAATGTGTAGGTGGAATTCAACACATCCAAAAGGGCATGTAGACCTCTTAATATACATGTCTAGAGCTCCTGGGACACCTGGTGGGTTGTGGTTGCCAAATGCTGGAAATACCAGTTAAGTAAAATATAGCCCCGTATTCAAGAAGCTCATAATGCAAAGATAGGGGGAACAAACAAACGGAAAATTACAAGAATACAACGTTCTTCAACAAATGTTGACCACACATTTACTATATGCTGACTCTACAGCAGTGAACAAGCCATACATATGCGCTCCCCTTTCAAGCTGTCCAAACTCATTTTTAAAAGTTGATATACCACAAAAGCTAAATTCAGGCAAGCACAAAAACAAGCTGCCTATTGAGCATCTTCAGTCTAAATTCAGTGACCTGGGCAGGGACAGGAGGGTGGAGGATTACGAGGGAGTAAGGCAGAGCACCAGCCCTCAGAAAGGCTGGTAGCAAAATGTGTAAGGACAGAAAGACTAGACAGGGGAAAGAGGGGAAGAAAGTCACAGGGTAGAAGGAAACCTGCTTTATATCAGGGACTATCATCTTTTGAAGGTCAAGGAGAAGCAAAAGAAAAATGAAGATTGAAGAATGAATACTAATGGTCTATTTAGACCACGGTCTTAAGAAGGAAAGGAAGCTGAGTTCAAGGGTAAAGCTTCACTTTGACAAGGAAAGAGGTAATTATCCCTCAAATATGGAGGCAAAGAAGGGGTCAGTAATAATAGAAAGAATCTGAACTGGAAATAAATGAAGTTGAGAAAGCTTACAATAAAAAATAGTAAATTTCAATCTTACCAGAAATTATGAGCTCATCCTCTGTGAGAAAGGGCTGAGAAGTGAGAGCTTAAGGAGACAGAACAAAAAGATCTATAGCAAATTGTTAATTGACTGATCCCTTACAAAACATTGGTATTTACCCATATTCTAAGTTCAAATGCCCATAACTCTGGGAGGACATGGAGCTGGCCTTGGGAACAGTAAGGGATGTGCAAACACACCTAGAACATCTGCAGGAACAGTACGCATCACAGAAACATGTATGTCATGGCCAACACCCACACATGGCCTCAGAAAAGCTGGGTAAGCTTGGCTGTCCTCTTACTTGCCAAGAATCGTCAGAAAGTCAATGTAGTAGAGTAGAAAGACCATGGGCTTAGGGTTGTATGGACCAGGTTGGAATCCAGCTCAGCCATTCACCAGCTGGATGGCCTTGCAGAGAGCTTAGCACCTGCCCAGCTTCTCCAAGGGCACCATGGTGCCTGCTAGCCATGTGAGGCTATGCAGCAAACCAATGAAGCAGTGGAGGTGAAGTGTTGAACACACAACAAGAACTCACTACACTAATTATTTGTCTGGTTACACTTTTTCAGATTTTGCTAAGACAAAGATTGACTACCAGGAGGTGGCTTTAGGTTCAGAGGTTCCCATTGTTTTCAGTAGACTTGTGAAGATGATACCCCTATTAATATTTAATGCTGTCATATTTTAGGTATAGCCACCGCAAACCACCCTACCTAGAACCCATTTTGATTTAGTAGGATCTGTCTATCTATCTATCTATCTATCTATCTATCTATCTATCTATCTATCATCTATCATCTCTGTGTGAGGGGTTTCTTAATGGTTATTTCATTCAGTTACTAGTACGCCCTATCTTCTCACTTTCACTTAAAAAAAAATGACAATTTTCCCCAAATTATCAGTACTCATGTAAATAAGTTGCTAAAACATAAATAGTAATCCATAATAGTAATTAATACTAATTTTATTATTAATAACTAATAGCAAGTAATAGTGCTTCCTTGATTATTATATCAGCTGCAATGCCTATTACTTGGGTTGAGCTACAACTCAGGCCCTCACAGAATTCAACCAGGCAGGCACACTTGCCTCAGGCGACAGAGGCAACCCCTTTGCTGGAACAAGTATTACAGAGCTCCTATTATCTGTGTCTATCTGAGGCATGTCTAATTAGCATGCAGATTTGAGTGAAACTTGTGGCTTTTTAATAAGCTGGTAAACGTTTAAAAAGTGTCCTCTTTTGGTGAAAGTTAAGGTAACCAAAGTATGTGGATTGGCCAAAATATTACGGAAATACTCCCTTGTATTGTAACAGGGTATAAACAACCAAAGGATCAATGATATCTGGTGATTTTGTCCGAAGCTTGATCTTTTTATGGTTCTGTATCCAGCCAGGAATTCCCAGGGCTCTGCCTGCCTGAGGCTGCCCACGGGGTTAGCAGAAGTCCCTCTGTGGAATTGTGGGTGGCGACCTCAAGTGACCTTCCAAGAAAGGTCCGAGCACCTAACAGGACAGAAGTCTGAGACTTCAGTGAGCTCACAGAACAAGTTATATGAGCTGCTTCTGTGCTTGCTTGTTAACAACTCCTTAATCGAAAAGAGCTAACTGTGTGTCAGAGTTTTCTTTGAAATTAGCTTTCCTTAGAGCCTACTAGCCGGGTTGGAGCAGGAGAAGTCAATACTCATTCACCTTTAACCTCTTTAAAAGCTGCCATTTTCTACCAAAAAACAAAACAAAACAAAAACAAAACTACAAAAAACCCTAAGAATTTTGCAGGACCAAATTGCCTGAGGTCAGCTGGTATACTAATACATTAAGCAATAATCATACAAGTACTTCTGCTAATATTCAAGTAAAAGTTCTTTTTGAATTCCAGGTTGAAGGAGTTTCTACAGCAGGATTAACATTTTGGTAAGTATACTCAAACCCTCACATTTTGGTGTTTATGTCCATCAGATGGCTTTGAATTGTTACGCGTCTAGCTTATGAATATGCTAGCTGAGTTGCGCTTTTGCCTTTCTTTTCTGATCAGCTAAAAACTGCTAGCTAAATGAGCCCCCTACCTTGTTTTCATATTTGACACTCTCTATCCAAATCTCTAGAGGAGAGATACTGTTTTAAGTCTCATAAGGGAAAGATAATGACGGTCTTCTTCACTTCATGTCCTCAATGACCAACATGGCCTGGACCATAGTAAGTGCTCAGTAAGTATTTGTTAAAGGAATGAAAGAAACAAGGAATGAATGAGCGTTTCTCCCCTTCTATTCACGTTCTTGAGTGGCTTGCTGTCTTTCTATTCGTCTGCCCCGTGGGAGTCTGTATGGGGAGGACTGGCAGTTAGTTGGCGACAATAAATAAACCTAGTCTTGGGTAAATCACTGTTGATGTGTCTTCTCATTTCTGGTTTGGTCTCCACTGTTCTTGGGCAGAATCTCCCTGAGATTTATCCAAGTCACAGATTTAAAAACAGAAAAGAAAGTTTGAATTCTCTGGAAATTGTGATGTACTTTTCTCAAAAGGGAAAACTGTAATTACACATATGAAGAGTTGCTTAAAATAAAAGCAAATACAAGAAAATGTCTCATTTCACCCAGTTTTGGAAGTCAAAGCTCTTGTTCATGTAAAGCAAAGAACTGAGGAATAATTTATCTTGTACAGTCATTGAAGAAGCCATTCTTTTGAGCACAAGACCCAAAATGTTCCTCAGAATGGCTTATGAAATCCCTCAGAGGCTCCTGTGTCTTAAGTCAGAGGCAGTAAATTCTGGCTCTTCGTCAAAATCAGATGCCTGCTTTAATAAATAAAGTCATATTAGTAAACAGACACACCCATTCATTTACATATATCTGTGGCCACTTTCCCACTGCAACAGCAGCATCAAGTTGCACAGAGACCTTCCAACAGGTAAAGCCTAAAATATTTGCCATCTTTAGACTAAAGATTTGCTGACTGTATCCTAAGTGTCTGGAAATGTTTATCCATTAGCCAGGATGGACAATGATCCTTTCCGTATCATTAAAACAACTACAAAGATAGTAGAAGTTATATAACACACATCAAAAGCCCTAGGATTAATGTCAGACTTGTTTCAATTATTCCAATATGAAAAGGGTTGGATGTCTTGTTTGTTCATTCATTCTACAAAGGATGTGAACTGGTATATAAAAACACATACAATATAATAAAAGGTTAAAGGATTCATAAAATTCTAGCCAGAGAAGATATAAATTAAAATAGAAGACGGAAACTAAAAGTGTTTTTTCATTTATGATTTAACCTTTTAATTCTACATTATTTTATATTAATATTACAACCACTACCTTTTTCTGTTTGCTGTTATATTACATCTATTTAGTTCTTTTATAGTTTTTTAGAATTATCAAATATTTTACATAGTTTTTTGATTAATATTACAAACACTCATATTAACAACACTCACATTTTTCACACTAATACTCAAAACAATGTGCCATATTTGTTTAGGACATTAATACAATATTAACTGATACAGTAACTTTCCCTCATCCCACTGGCTTCTCTCACCAAAAAGACCTCTGACTTCTGTCCTAAAGGTGGTTAATATCCTTTCAAATGATATTTTAAAATTTATAACATATGTGTATGTACCCATTGTATATGGTGTTGCTTTCTGTTTTTTTAAGTTTACAGGAATCAGGAATTATTTTATTCATAAGATTTTCAACTTGCTTTTACTTCTCAACATTAGATGTTAGAAATTCATATGCTAAAATAAGTAGATTTAGTGTATTTATTTTAACAACTGAGTAGTAGTTAAAATATACCGCCAATTTGTTTATTGTTTAGCAATGAATAAACATTTTGATTGAATTTTATAGCATTTTTTAAAAGTGTCAGTGATCATTCTCATACCTTCCTCCTTGTACAAGGCAGAGGTTTCTCTCTAGGGCTTATTTTTGGAAGAGAAATGGTTAGGTCTTAGGGTATCTCATAAAGTTGAACTTTACTAGATGATAGCCAAATTGCCCTCTGAAGTGCTTATACTACTTCATATTTCAACCATCAGCAGAGAATTTTCCTATTTTGCTGTATTCTAAAGAGCAAACCTTCAAAAGGAGGTAGGGGCAGAACAGGAAACAGATAAAATTTAACAAGAAGATTCAGCTGGAAATTATAAGAAGCAGTACCATGGAAGTCCTCTCAGGTCCCCTTGGAATGTCCTGACTTTACTTTGTAAGCAGTGGAAAGCCTTCAAAATCTTTAACATAAATTTTCATTAACAGAGAAATATTCTCTTTTCTTCTTTCTTGAATGTTAAATGAGTTGCTTAAGCAAAAGTCCTAAAAAATGACCAGAGTCTCCAATATTTATTGATTCAGAGCTCAGGAACCTAAGAGATTCAGGGCTAAGAATCAGGTGTGGGTGGTTCACTTCTGTCCGTAGTTTCTTGGAGATAATTTGTTGAATGTTCTCTTCCCCTCCATATCTGCCAGTTGGAAATCTTATGAGAAATGCTTCCTGTTCAAGGACATGAATGACAGCACCCTCTGGGCCTATGGGGAAGCCACCAAAGCAGATTCAAATTTTGTTTAAAATGATGAGTGATTGTTCCATCAAGTTCTGATGTTAATCGTTTTGGTTAATCTGATATAATTGAGACAATATTTTCTCTTGACTTTATTTCTTCATTTTTATGAAAATGCTAAAATAAGTAACCTTGACAAATGTTGCATAGTAACTCACCGTTCTGGGTAAAGCCTTCTTCTGAAGCTGCACCTCCAGCTTTACGTGCTGACAGTCACCTGGAAGGATGTCTATTTTACAAGACTCTTGGGCTGGTTCACCTTCCTTGGAGACTTGAGTATTGGAGTGCTCAAGTGCATGTTCTGGAGACTGTTTGTTTCATTAGAAGATGTGAATAAATGTGAACCTGAAAGAGCCAGTCCATAAAGATGGATCCCAAATGTCTGACTGGGCCCCAATTTAAAATCAAGCCAAGTAGCTATTTGCTGACAAGAGGTCACACACATACTTTGAGTTCCCTGAAAACCGACACTTCTGCTCAGCTTTGGGACTTGGTTGAGGCACAGCCCTTCCTTAACCAATCATGGTTCAGCTGCTTCAACCAATCAGGACTCAGCTGCCTTGACCAATCAGAGTTCATTTGCATGGATGGACCTGATTGGGAACTTGGGCAGGAGCTTTCACTAGAAAATCAGAGCTGTCCCGTTGCTCTCTGGTACCCATCTTAGTTTTTACACCGAAGGCTGCATTTCCCCAGTTTGCAAACTGTACACCTAAAATCTCTTTTCTCCAAACCCTTTTTCAAAAGAAATTTCGTTCACAAAAACATGTTCAGCATTATTTTCTTCCTGAGCAAACCCACATACTTGTCTCCTCCAGCCTTCCTAGGTCAGAGACGCAAGTTGTGTCAGAGGCAGAACAAACTAGACACTTAGGAACACAATAAATAGCAAGCTCCTGCTCCAGCACCTCTGAGGAAGGTGTGTGCATACACATCGTAGGGCTTCTTTCATTTACAAATGCTCTACATCTGGAGCCTTTCATCTGCAATTGAAAGGAAAAGACTTTCAAAATAGGAGAGGCGAACACAGAAGCCAAAGTCCTAAGCAGTGTGGGTGGGAACGTGGAGCTGGCCTTAAGGATGGCTGGGGACTGGTTCTCTGCTTCCTGCATCTGCTTCTCTCTGGTGTTTGCCTCGTTTTCCCTGGCCGACTGCCAGAGTGAAGCCGGAGTAATGGCTTCTTCTGGAAAAGGGAAGACTCCATCCTAGGAAAGTCATTTTACAGATAAGAAAACCAAGGCCCAGAGATGTCACATGATGTAAACAGAGCCATTCAGCCTATGAGATCCCCTAAGGGGATCAGAAACAGAAAACATGAATTGGGCGCTTGCCATGTGCATCCATCGCTGTGCCTTTTGAGAAGGAGAGAGAGTAGACGGAGCTTAAAGCATGGTCCCTGCCTCCTGCAACACTTCAGTCCCAGCTCCCCAGCCACACATGTTAAACTCTAAAAACATAGGGGCACATCTGACATTTTTCCAAATAGAAGACCTTTACAAATAGTCAAATGAATTTCAACATTCAGGTTGTCACCAACCATCTATCCCGTATGTAGAACTTACTTCACCTAGTGAACAAATTGATCACAACATGGAGACACTTCATGCTAATTCTAATACGTTGCCTGTTGTACCTTGCCCACAGCTCTGCATGTAGCAACACTGAGTAAATACTATGACCATCGGTGCCTCTTGACCAAGGATGATCTCAGGGTTGGCTCCTGTGGTCTTCTAAGGGTTAACTGGGGAAAAGAGTGTGGGATTCCAGGCTCTGCAGTTGATTTCCAAGAGTCACTCCTTGAGGGGCCACTGCCAGCACAACATCTGGCGTGCACCTGAATAAATCCCAGAAGTTTCCTTTTCAATATTGTATAAATTCTGCACCTTGGCTCATGGCTATTAAACCCACTGTGGCAAGATCTCCACAAGCATTGCAGTATTTCCTTCATGAGGGAGGACCAGTCCAAGGACAGAAGCATGAAGCCGTCTCTGCCCACCCCCAGAGCCTCCAGATACAGCTGTCATCTAGGCTCCTCCTGCTAGTAATTCCATTTAATTCACTCATTTTTTCGAAGCAAGCTTTTCATTTGAAAATGGGCCTTCTCCTACACTGTTCTACCACCAACTTCCTTCTCTTCCTCTTCCAGACTCAATTTCACCCTGGAAAGCACAACCATGGGTACCCTGCTGACCCCTCCCTATGCATTCTGGTCAGCCAAGCCCTGTCACTCAATGTGGCTTCAATTAAAAGTAGGCTCCTTGGAGAGGGCCACCACCTGCCTGCCCTCCTTCTTTCTCCTTTGCTCCCAGCACATGTTGCTGAACAGAATTCTTTGAGGGACTCTTGGCAAGGTTGATCATTCACTGTCTCGGCCTCCAGTTGCTTCCCCTGAATGAGAGTTAGAGCTGGAATTACAGTTTATCAGAGACAAGCAGTTTCTATAAGGTTATTTGGCCCTGTAACCCCATTGTGCAGATGAAACAAAATGAGTCTCTAGCAGGATCCTGCTGCTCTCAGGCCTCATAGCCTCACGTGTGCTCTGCCCTCTGCTTTGCGTACCCTTCTCATCACTGCAGCCTTCTGGCTAACTCCAGCTCACCATTCTTTGCTGAGCAATAAGGGCACTTCCGGGAAATTGTCTTTGGTCCCTCCCTCTATCTCTTCCCCCTACCATGGAATTCGTTATTTTCTCTTTGGACTTCCAGATTTTCACAGCACTTCCATTACAGCTTCTCACAGTGTATCCGACATGCAGATTCTCTCCTAGTTTGTCACCTATCCCCAAAAGCAAATCCTAAGACAAGGATTCCTAATGACAGCAGTTGACGTGGGAGTCAACCCTGGGAACCACCAGTGGGATATGGGGAGGGATGGACATCTATAAAGGGTGAGGAATTGAACAGGTTCTGTCTGTGCACAATGAGGGCTCAGTCCCACTGGGACCCCATGCAGAGCCTGAGAAAGACACACTTCAGGGCAGTAAAGAGCAGGAAAGCTGGTGGATTTATTTACCAACTGTGGTGCCTCATTTTGAGGGGCCTGCTACTGGAACGTAAACTGTCTGGTACTTCCAGTCACTTCAAACTCTGGGCAAAGCACTGTCCTAAGCCAGAGGATGCTTCCAGGCAGAGAGATCCTGAAATGGCCTGTGGGGCCCTCCAGTGTGGTCCAAGGGCTGACAGTGCCTTCTACAGATGCTAACCTGCCTGTGTCCCCCAGAGAAGCACAGCCTGGATTTCATTCATCTCAGCAGACCCGAGATACGGTGCATAACAGGCATATTCATTATTTTCATTTAACTTAAAAAGGAATTAAGCCAATTAATAACCTCACATAACTAAGGGACAGATAGAAAATGTGCAGCTGGGCTCCTGACCCAATGTTTCTCCAAGGTACTGCAGTTCTCAGAATTTTCAACCAGATCATTCCTCTCCTAGTATCAGAAGAGTTTGGATGCATATTCCCTAGAGTCCTGTGGACTTAGTCCAAAGTAGCCTGCCACTAGTATTTTAAATATTTTAAAATACACTTTAAAATATTTTAAAGTGTATTTCTGAAATCTCTACAAATTACATACTTTTCTACAATTCATGCATACATTTTTAGTATTTTTAAACATTAAAATTACCAGCTAAAAACTATCAACTATTTTTTGTACATTTTGTAGGAAATTGATGTCCCAGCATAAATTTTCTGTGGCTATCTCAGGGTTTCAAGTGTCTCCTAGTTCAGGCCATTCCCCAGGTTAAGAGTTGCAGTCCCCCTATCCATGTGGGAACTACATGTGACGGAGATTTAGTTCCAGGACTCTGCCACCCAGCATGTTACAGGTCTCCTGCTTTAGCCTTGGGATCCGTATTGATAAGGGGAGTTCCTGAGCCATTGGGCTAGGGCTCCATGATTATAGAATTGCTGTTCAAGCGAGTGAGAATCCAGGGAGCAACGCAGTGGAGAGAGAGACAAACAGGCGCATGGAGAGGTAGACTTGAAATGTGTCTTCTCAAAGGCCTGCTTCATGCTTGATGGTTTTCCCAGGCCTCCTTTCATACGTGTGAATTGTTCCTGACTATCTGCCCTGCCCCACATTGCCATATATGTTACCAAGCAGACGGATCTTACACCACAGAAAAATTCTCCTGAGATTTTATTAGGGGTGAAGGCACTATAGTTAGTGGACATCTCCATAAAGCAACTCTTCCCAGGTCTTTCATCTTGGCCATGCAGAAGATAAATCACTTTTTAAATCTTTCTCTTCCTTTAATGCACTACCAAGCCTTTCTGCTTTTGGTTTCTCTGCTCCTGGACTCCCCTCCACCCCTTCTCCTGGCTTTACGGGCATGGTTCTCCCCACAGCCTCGGCCACACAACGGTACTCACTGCCAGGCATACCTCGTCCCTCCTCTCCATTAAACTAGAAAAGATCTTCCAATTACAAATATCCTACATCTTTAGCAAGAATCTGCAGAATTATAAATACATATGCTTCTTTTCCCTCTTATATTCCTTATAACCGTGGGCAGAACTAGGAGAAGAAAACTTCAAACCCATTTCACTTGGTTGAAATAGATCAAACATCCAATATTTCATCTCTAGTTTGAATGTTTAACAGAAGACATTAATAGATGGAGTTAGTTTAAATATCATCAGATACACACAAATACATATGTACATGTGTGTATATAGAAAAACTAACATTTGAAAAGAGGAAGCTCATGGATACTGCCTCTCTGATTCATGTGCTGTCTTTCTCATCTTACAGCCCCCCAAAACACACTCTTCCCTCGGCTCTGATGCCCCCACTGCTGGGAAGTTTACCTTGTAATCCCAACTCTAGGCGGGATTGATTGTCACCTGTTTGCTCCTCCAGGCTTTGCTTGTGCCTGAACTATGGTGCATTAGATAGAGATGCTGTCTCAGATTGTATATCCCCAAGACAGATCATGAAACAAGGTTCTATTGAGATCTGATCCCAGGCAAGTTTACTCAACACTTTACACGTTACCCCATCATAAGTATAACCCTCTCATCTCTGTCCCTCTGAGAAGCAGAGCCTAGCACAGAAGTTCTACCCTTTGGTGATTCATTGCCCATAGTCCCCTTGGCCCAGCCCCACTGCCTCTGACTTTGCTGTTACCCTGGGGTGCTCCAGGGAAATTCACTTTGTTTGGAGGTACACGTGTTCCTTGGGTGGGGCTGCAGGACCCTTGGTTCTAATGCATTTTTCTCAATACATTCCCACTTACTCATCGTCTCTCAGAACTTTTCCTTAGTTCTGGCCTGCCTGAAGCCCCACTCCCTGCTTTCCAAAACAACAGTGAGTTTTGCTGAGTGGCACTTACTAATGTGCCAGGCAGGGAATCCATTGCATCGCAGGGGAAAGGTGTCAAGGTTCGCTGGTAGAAAAAATGTGTTAAGTTATTGAGGCAAGAGTGTTTAGGTCAAGCAGACAGTGGGAGTGACCGCCAGTACCAGGGGAGAAGTCAGTGGACTCATGGACTATTTTGTCTTTCTACAACAGTTAGCCATGAAGAGAGCTGAGAATCAAATATTTTACTGAGTATAATCAAGGCTTTGCCAGAGATAAAACCTGACTGGCTACAGCCCTGGTTATTGGGATGTGCTGTCTCTCCATTATAATTAGAAAAAACACATGTGCATGGAGTGAAGGATCAGTGGGGGCAGATCAAATTTTCTTCCTGCTTTGGAGGAAAGTCTGAGATTTGCTCAGGAAAAAGCATCAGAAGGAAAGTGAGATAATGAAGCGTGACCGTTTGAATTTCGTATAAAAGGAATGCAGCTTGCAAGCTGCAGAGCTTCAGGGTACAGTTTTCACCTCGATTTCTCCTCATGGGAGGTGGCTGCCAAGGCCAATCCAGATTCTCTCATCTGTTCTAATCCACCTTTGCCCACAACTTGCCTAAGGATAAATCAGCATGAAGCCAGGCAGTGGAGCGGCACGCTGTGACAGCCTCATTGAGAGACTGGTCCTGCTGCTGCCCATGATCAGCTATTTCCACACGTCAGCACATTTATATCCTCGCTTAAGGCCATTTGTGTTGGGATTCCTGTACAGTGCCATTCAAACACCCTATCTAATATATTGACGATTTGGATGAAAGTTTTCGAGGGAGAATGATGGTTCTCTACAAATCAAGAGATGTCAGAACAGTGTGAGAAGATTATGGAATTTGAAGAAAAGTGCACAGCTATCTAATATGAAGTCCTGGTTTTCTACAAAGTGAAAAGTTTAGATCATAGGGTTAGTTGAAGATTAAATAAGATGATACACGTTCATATGCATTTGTATATATGTATCATGTATGTATGTGCATGTGTACTTGTATGTATATGCGTGTACCTAAATCTATGTGACGATAATCCACATTCCACCTGATGCACTCTGCACATGAGGTGAACACAAAGACCCTCAACCTAGTCACTGCAGAGTAACTCAAAAGGCATTCCATTTATAGTTTCTGTTAACTGTTTTACTATTTAAATAATTAAATTTACTACCCACATCCACACTTGTTAAAATCTTTTGAAATTTCCTCAAAGCACTCTGGAGCCTCTCCTGTCAGACTTCAGCCCCAACCTGTCTGTGCTTTCCCCCTCCTTCCCCTTCTAGCCTCCCTGCTTTCTTGTTCAGAGATACACTGAAGACATAGCTCATGTGTATCTGTTAAATGAATGGAGCCTCAAAATATCAGCCCTCCTAACAGAAACTCATGATGCCCTCTTTCTACACAGATGCCAGAGCTTATCATTATTATGCCAATACAGTAAGAGGCAAGCTGCATACTTAGTAAGAATTTCGCCAAGAACAGTATTTTCCCAGAGGGAAACATACTGTCAGATGCCAATGTTTTTTGGGGGGCAGGGGATGCTGGAAGCCCCCTGAAGGAGTGGGGAAGATATCAGCCGCGGCACTCAGTGCTGTGACTGCAAGGCAACCGCAGACAGCCTGCTCATTTCAAACCTAGCTGCTATTCAATATGAATTTGGGCTTTATCATCTCTAGATAATTTGTAAAGTTTGTCCTTAGGAGGTGTGCTTTCTTTAATGTGGATCAAAGAGGGCTCAACAGGCTGAAGATCTCTTTAGTGGTAATAGAGAGAGAGGAAAGATACTCAAATGGAGCAAGCATGTTCAACATCTCCTACGTGAATAAAGCTCCCTGTCCACCATGATGTAAGGCTATAGGACAATGACCAGGTTGCTCACACTGGGCTGGGCCACCCTTCAAGACTCTGACTTTGGAGAGAATGAAGGAGGTCACTTTCTGTGAAAGAGCTCTGGTTTCCTTGGGCGGAGAGTAGACTTTCATGGAGAGATTTCAATAGTGAGGGATACAACCCCCCAACCCCACCCCCATCGGCATGCTGAAGGGCCAGGGAGAGGTAGGGAAGTGAGCACAGAGCACCTACGAGCAGATGCTGTGGGAGGCTGGCACAGATCTCCAGGGGCCTTTTTCTGGCTGCTCTGGGAGCTGCTATGAAGACTCTCAGCAGTGTCTTCTCCAGAGGATCTCTGAGCTCTGCCTCTCCACCCTGGAGCTTCTAAGGCAGTGTATGAAAGCCCAGGTCCCTGTCTTAAGCAACCCAGACTCTCCTGTGCAGCTGTGCTCCAAAACAGCTCCCCTTGGGACTTGGCTCAGGCTCATTTCACCAGATGACACACCCTTGCTCTGTTTCCCATTCTTTGTCCTCCCCCACTCTCTTCCATGTGTCTCCTGTGGGAACCCCTCAATCAATCACCTGCACAAGAATCTTCACCTCAGATTTTCCTTTCAGGGACCTCAACTTAAAGCAGCTCCCAACTTCATCCATGTCCCTGCAAAGGATATGAATTCATTCTTCTTTATGGCTACATAGTATTCCATGGTGTACATGTGGCATATTTTCTTTATATAGTCTATCATTGATAGCATTTGGGTTGGTTCCAAGTCTTAACTAATGTAAATAGTGTTGCAATAAACATATGTGTGCATATGTACTTAGCAAACTAACATAGGAACAGAAAACCAAACACCACATGTTCTTACTCATAAGTAGGAGTTGAACAATGAGAACACATGGACACAGGGAGGGGAACATCACATGCCCAGGTCTGTCAGGAGGTAGAGGAAAAGGGGAGGGAGAGCATTAGGATAAATACCTAATACATGTGGAGCTTAAAACCTAGATGACGGGGTGATAGGTGCAGCAAACCACCATGGCATATGTATTCCTATGTAACAAGCCTGCACGTTCAGTACATGTATCACAGTTATAACAAAAAAACAAAAAACAGAACTCCTTTGTGACAAAGGGCTGGCTTTCTTTTGGGGTTGCAAAGATGGGCCGTGCTATCTCTCTGGCATAGTAATTGCATTCTGAATTACTTTAAATCTGTTGAAGATCCTAGGATCTTGATGTGCTAATTTTAAGGACTCTGAAGAGAAGAGTAGGCGTACTCTTCTGGCTACTGGCTAAAGTTGTTCTGCTGGCTAAAATGAGATGCCCATCTCTCAGACAGCCAGTGGGGTTGCAAAGTTAAGGAAGTAGTCTTTTATTCTTGGTGATGGCACCATTCTTATAATGTTAATTAAACTACCTGCTTTCGCAGGCATCTGATGACAGAACATGGGCTGAGTGGCACACACGATCTGTCAGTTGGTGCTGGCCACAAAACACTTGCTGATGTGAACTTTCTTCCACTCCCAATGGAAGCAATGTTTTTGCTTTCACTCCAATGTTTTAAAGATGAGATGACCCCAACTGGCTTTGTTTTCTTTATACAATTCTAAAAATAACAACTGTCTTCTTTTATGTTTTATTCAAAACTGGTTCATGAATTCCTGAATATGCATCTCCTTTTAATGTGTGTTAATTCAGGAACCCCAAAAGCAACAGCAGAGAAGATAAGTATTTCAACATATGTTATTTTTAAATTCTTAACATCTGAGAAGCTAAAAGCAAAATATGCTCAGAAACAATTGCAAACATGTGAAGCCAAAATGTACCTTCTGGCCTCTGAGTTTCTGTATAGGTGGATCCTGCTTCCTGGAAGACTGGCCACTCACCAAAGCATCCCCCAGGCCCGGACTCCCAAGAAACACCATCTGGTCATTCCAACCAGGAACATTCCCTCCTCGTCTGATCATCTATTAATTATATGGCATATTTCTATTTAATAATATCACATAGCCATTGGAGCTGAGATCACTGGGATGGTTTCACAGAATTTGATTCAAACCCCGGCCCCAGGACATACTGTGATCCTGAAGGACTTACTTGAATTACTTAAGCCACAGTTTCTTCTTCAGGCACATGACCTCGGTATTTTGACAAGGCTGTGTATGAAGACTAACTGAAGTGTCGTATCTCAGAAGCCCAACAGAACAGACTCTCAATACATATTCCCCTGTTCCTTGCTTTCCTCATGTTATTTATTATTTTTTATATGGGCAGTCTGTGTGTCGTGGTGTTTGACTATATTGCAAGCTACTTATGAGCAAAGAATCAAAGTGAAAGTCATTTATCTGAGAGATACTCCATGGGAGTCCCAGGAGAAGAATGTGGAAGCAAGACTGAGAAGGCGATATGGTTTGGTTGTGTACTCACACAAATCTCATCTTGAATTATAACTCCCACAATTCCCAGGTGTCATGGGAGGAACCTACTGGGAAGTAATTGAATCATGGGGGTGCATCTTTCCCATGCTGTTGTTGTGATAGTGAGTAAGTCTCACAAGACCTGATGGTTTTAAAAACGGGAGTTTCCCTGCGCAAGCTCTCTTCTCTTGCCTGCCATCATCCATAGGTAGGATGTGATTTGCTCCTCCTTGCCTTCCGCCATGATTGTGAAGCCTCCCCAGCCATGTGGAACTGTTAGGTCTCATTAAACCTCTTTCCTTTGTAAATTGCCCAGTCTTGGGTGAGTCTTTGTCAGCACCGTGAAAATGGACTAACACAGAATGGAAGAAGATAGCAGAGTTAGCAAGCAAGTTCCTACCATGGGTAATCAGAGCTTAATGCTGTGAAGAAAGTGAGAAAATTGCAAAAAGCATGTGCTCTGGAGTTATCCAGCCTGAGGGCATGGGACCACCAACCCCCATCAGTCATGGGCTAAGGGCTGTCCCAGGGCACTTCCAGCCAGCTCTGCTCTCAGACAGAGTCATCTTCCAAGGCTCCAGAGACAGACCCAGGTAAAAAGATGCAGCCATTGGATGCTTGACATTCTGCCCGAAAGTGGGAATAATCAGGCCAAAGGAAATAAAACGGATGAACACTGACACTTGCTACAGGTGCCTTTACCGAGAAAAAAGTCTGTGATGATGGCTGGCTTGAAAACACAATGTTTAAGTTTGAACACTAACCTTCACGCAGTGCATGGAGTTAGTTGTGAACTGTTTTGCTGACAAGAGGCAGAAAAGGATCAGTCCTGCATCAAGGATTGTATTTAAATCTAGCTGGAACTCCTCTTTAACAGCCCAATCAGCTTGACCACATAGAGTATGAAAGGATGTAAGGGCATACATATGTGTGTTTATATGTGTATGTATGCATTCACATAATACACAGATCACAAAAACTCCCTCCCATAGGTTAGTCAAGAAACCAGTGGGATTGCTCAGAGTTATCACAAGGAAAAGAAGTACCTACCGAGAAGACCACAAAGGGTGAGATAGTGAGTCCAGACACAGGTCAGGGGGCACGATCCAAGAAAGTGGCACTGGCCTGAGAGCTGACAGATGAATAGCAGTTAACCAGGTGAAGGGTCAAGAGTGGGCCAGGAAAGGACATGGTGCCAGAGGCCCTGTGGCAGGAGGGCATGTGGAATGAAGCCAGTGGAGAACTCCTAACTCCAGGGGTTTCACAAAGTGACCTTAGTTGTATCATTTAGCTTCTCTGCCTCTCATCTTTTCCATCTGAACAGTGAAAACAATAAAGCCTACTTTACAGCAGCCTGTGCAATAGAAGCTTCTGGGATGATAGAAACAGCATATGTGGGCTGTCCAGTGCAGTAGCCTCTGGCCACCTCTGACTGTTGAGCACATGGAATGTGTCTACTAAGGCTGAGAAACTAAGGTATATCTGCTCAAGTGATATGGTTTGACTGTGTCCCCACCCAAATCTCGTCTTGTATTATAACTCCCATCATTCCCAGGTATCATGAGAGGATCCTGGTGGGAGATAACTGAATCATGGGAGTGAGTCTTTCCCATACTGTTCTTGTGATAGTGAATAAGTCTCACAAGATCTGATGGTTTTAAAAACGGGAGTTTCCCTGCACAAGCTCTCTTCTCTTGCCTGCCGTCATCCATATGTAAGATGTGATTTGCTCCTCCTTGCCTTCCGCCATGATTGTGAAGCCTTCCTAGCCATGTGGAACTGTTAGGACTCATTAAACATCTTTCTTTTGTAAATTTCCAAGTCTTGGGTATGTCCTTATCAGTAGCATGAAAATGGACTAACACAAAAGGAAAGGAGCTACCAGAGCTCCTTCAGTGAAAGCTCCTTCATTCAATAACAGTGAAATTTTAATTAATTAATGAAATTTTTATTAATTAAATTAATTTCAATTAGTCTAAATTTAACTGGCCACAGGTGACTAGTGGCTATCTTATTGGAGAGTGCTGCCCGAAATTGTAGTTTTAGAGATTAAATGGAGTTCATCTTTATATCTGAAGTGTCTGGCTCAGAACAGTCCTCCATCCGTCTTGGTTCTGCAGCCCAGAATGAGATCCTGGTGACATAAGCCAGATCTGTATATCCAGTGCTAATTTAAGATTGCCTCTTCAACAGGAGTGTGTGTGGCTCTAGCGCAGCTTGCCGCCAACAGTCCCCACTGGTAGTGATGACATTCTTGGCATCCCTCCAGCGCCGTGATTGACTTGGCCAGTCAAAGGCAAAATTCAGATGGTAGCCACTAAACAGTACGAAATATCTCAGTTTTAACCTAAACTGGAAGCAGTAACAGTCTCCACGGCTGCAGAAGCTGGGCTTAGCAGACGACTCAAAAGACAAGAAGAAAAGCCCCGTTTAAAGAATAACAATGAATGGCTGAAAGCTATTAAGTTCACTCTTCTAGTTCAAAGGGATTCGAAATGGCAATTTGTCAGGCAACTGTTGTCGCTTTAGATGCCCCCAGTGCTTTCTTTGAAGCCCTTGATTGACTACAGGAGGTTACGCCAGATTGTTCTAAGGACTGGATTTCCACAGTTGAACACATTTATATTCCAGTAATTATGACTTTTCTCAGATTTAATCAACACAAGGCAAAAGAGAGTCAGTTTGAGAAAACACGCATGTGCTCTACAAGGTCCAGGCAATGGCTTCGGTGGCTATGTGCAAAGCCAGACAACCAGTTGGATGGTTTTAGTCACTTAATTGTGCTGATCAGATTCTCCAGCAAGTTTCCCTGCTGGCCAGGGAAAGAGGGAGAGTCATAGAGTGAGGACCTCCTCTGTTCTGCTTGTTCTGTTCAACAATGAAACAGACTCCCACTTGAGATGGGTTCTTTGTAGGGAAAAACAGCCAATGAGAAATAAGCAGCCTAACACACTCACACAATGTTGTCTCTTCAGCTGGCAGAGGCGGAGCTGAAAGGACATTTTTGCCAATTGTTCTGGAAAATAGATGCACAGGCAAGTGTGCCCCTGAGAAGCAGTGGATGAACGGCTCTAGTGGAGACTGGCACAAAGGGGAATTAGTAAGTGAGAAGAAGGGCTGAGAACTGCAGCAGCTACTTGGCTGCAAATCAGGCTTTCTTTCAGAAATGTGCAGAATAGACACAGAATGTGAGAAGCCCTCTGAAGCATGTTTGCCTTAGAAACAACTACTTGAAAGTTAATTTGCTACTTTTTTGTGGAGTTTTCAGAAACCCATTCATCAAAAATGGAAAGTGCTCCTGGGTGTTTGCAGAGCAGGGGTGCATGGTGACATCAGCCAGAGCTGTGGCCCTGTCCTAAGCATCCAAGAGGAAGGTCAAGACAGAAGAGATCTGAGGTGGAAAGGGATAGGAGCCCAATCTCTTCCTCAACTTGTAAGCCCTCTATAACTCAGGCAAGAATGTGTCCTAGGGGGATGGGGGCAGAGTGACACAGATGGTAAAGATGGGAGCTGACGGGCCCTCAGGAGAGGACAAGCAAGGTGGACTCCTGCCCAGCAGCTGTGTGCCAGATGTCGCTGCTATGCAGCCTTGGGGACACATCCATGCCAAATAACTGAAGAGAAGCTACAAAAGGAAAAAAAAAACACACAACATGATATCTACATACAACATGCGGGGCTGGGGCCAGGAGTGAGGTCAGGAAGAGCACCCCACCAAGGCAGGATGAACAGATGGAAAGAAGGTCAAGCCAGGAGAGATTTAGAAAGATAGGATGGGAGGAATCCACTTCTAGCTATCTCGCAGGTATACACTCCCAGGTACAGGACGCCAGGAGACAACTTGTGTGGGTAAAAGTACATACACTCGCAGTAGAGGGTCCAAGGCCAAAACCCACCAGGGCATTTGCGGTTCAGTCTGTGATGTGTGCATGTTGAACAAACAGCAGCGTGCGTGTTCTGACAGCGCCACCCTGTCCCAGGCCATGTGAGCAACGGTAACCGAGTTTATGCTGACGGATCTATCTTGTGGGAGTCAAACAGCATTCACTCTCCCTGAACAGATGCAGAAGAAACTAATCCCAACATGAGATTCTTTGTAAATTACTCAGACAATAGAAAACGAAACACTACATGCACAGGCAGCAGATGTTATGTGACCTCAAAATTAATGCCAATTAGCAGGGCAAAAAGGTATGCTGAAGAAGAGAGGTAAGATTTCCATGCTGACAAGTTTGTTGGTCTGAATTCATTCTGGAAAATTGTGCCTTTCAAGTGAGAAAGTATGGTGGGCAAACATATTTCCTGGAGTCTTCATCCTCACTCTTGCAGGCAAGAAGTTTGCCAAGAGAACTGGAGTTGGTAAGACCACAACTGAAGTTCTGCAGAACTTAGAAGGAGGCAAATGTTAGATGCTAACTGCATAAAAGATGGGTCTGTCTCCCAAGACATTTACTCATGATTCCCTGTCAAAGAAGAAAGCAGTGATTTTACCCACATTGAAAATATAAAGCCTTCACTGGCTTATGAGGGAGATATCCTTTTAAGTTATTACAGGTCAAATATCTCTTATTTGAAATGCCTGGGACCTGCAGTATTTTAGATTTCAGTATTTTTTCAGATTTTGGAATATTTGCATTAATACCTATCTGCTAAGCATCCCAGATCTAAAAATCTGAAACTTGAAATGCTCCAGTGAACATTTCCTTTGAGAGTCATGTAGGTGCTCAAAAGTTCAGGACTTTGGACCAGTTTGGATTTTAGATCTGGAATGTTCAACTTGTATTATTACTTTTTAATTGTGGTAAAATACGCTCTATTTTAAGGTGGCAAAACTTACCACCCTAACCATTTTTAGGTTTACTGTTCAGTGGCATTAAGTGAAGTCACATTCTCGTGCAAACATCACCACTATTCATTTCCAGAACTCTTTATCTTGCAAAACTGAACGTTTATGTCCATTAAACAACTCCCATTCTTCCCTTCCCCAAGGCCTTGGAAATCAACATTCTACTTTCTGTCTCAATGCATTTGACTACTTTAAGTACCTCATAGGAGTGTAATCATACAGAATTTGTACTTTTGTGTCCAACTTATTTAGCTTAGCATAAAGTATGCGAGATTCATCTATATTGTTACATGTGTCAGAATTTCCTTCCTTTTCAAGGCTAAAAATACTCCATTGTATGTATATACCCATATTGCATATTTGCTCTTCTGTCCATGGACACTGGGGTTGCTTGACTTATTGGCTATTACGAATTATGATACTGTAAACATAGTGTACAAATATCTCGAGAGTCACTGCTTTTAATTCTTTTGGGCATAAGCTCTGAAGCTGAATTGCCGAATTACATGTAATTCTATTTATAACATTTTGAGGAACCATCACACTGTTTTCTATTATAACTGCACCATTTTACATTCTTACCAACAGCTCACAGGAGTTCTAATTTCTCCACATCCTTGCCAACACTTGTTATTTTCTGTTTTCTTTCTACCCTTTTTTTGACAGTAGTGGAGGAGATATCTCTAATCATATGGAACTTTCAGAGCTTACTCATTCATTGATTCATTCATGTACTCAACTAAATATTTAACAGATGCGTACACAAACATCTGTTAAATATGTAGTAACTGTTTGAAAGACTATAATCAAAGTGTACCGAATAACAGTGCAATCACATCTGTTCCTCACTACCCTTTGATTACAGTCTTTCAATCAGTTACTAATTCAAGTGAAATCTGGGTTTCATACATTCAGATATAGTCTAAATGGAGAGACAGAAAATAAAGAGTAAATAAATAAGATGATACAAGGTGACAGTAAGAATAATAGATCAGGATAACATCACTGAGGAATGGTTGGTTAGGAAAGGCCTCCCTAGCGAGGAGCCTGTCTCTGGAGGAGCACAAGGAAGAGTGCTCCAGGAGGAGGAATAGTAACGGCAAAACCCTCAAAAGCAGCAGGTGCCTGTCCTCTGGTTAGCATGCATTTCCAGACTTAATAATAACTCCTACCAAGATTTTCTTGTTTAAGGCAAGGATTGTGCATTATACTTAAGGAAGGGTCTCATGCTTACATATACATGTATGTTTATATATCTATAAATGTATGTGCCCATATATTACCCATGACAGGACTTGGCCTGTTTGACCTGTGGACATTTGAGGACCAGCCAGAGCTCATCCCTGTGATGGAGAGCAGGGTGTCATGGTGTGGTCTCTGGGCCAGATTGCCTCCGTTGAATTCTGGCTCAACCACGTGCTAGCTAAATAAGCTGGGTAAATTATTCATACTCTTTGTGCTTTGATTTCCTCATCTGTAAAGTAGAGACAATAATAGTACCTCCCTCATAGGATCGTCATGATAATTAATGAGTGATTATACGAAGTGACTAGAACCATGCCTGGCACAGTAAGCGCTTGGCAAGGTTTGGATATTTTTCTGATGCGTTCTCTCTATCATGCTACCAGGACACTTATTGATATGCAGACATGCATGGAAGATTAAATTGACTTGAAGAATAGCTTATTTTTTTCCTGCTTGAATCCCCACAACCTCATCCCCCAAATGCTCTTCCAAATTTTAAACACTTGAACAACCGAGTTTCCTACAACCTGAGGAAAACTTTATGTTTCTAGGAAAAATCTTTTATACGTTGAATGGAAGCCTATGTCTTTACAGTTTTCCTTGTTCAAGTTCTGCCTGTGGTGGCTGCACCAAACAAATCTGGTCCGACAGTAGTGCGTTTCCAGAACTTCAAGATGATTGGCAAGATCCTCTGAATCTTCTCTTTTCAGGCTAACTACCTCCTAACACATGGCTTTGAGCATCTCCCATTCCTTGTTCTGCTCCCTCTGAATGAGATCCCATTGATTCCTATACCACTTAAAATACAGTGCCCAGAACTGAGTGTAATTCTTCAAGTGTGATTTGTCAGGATAGAGTAGAGCAGACAAACAATCTTCTTCATTCAAGATCCAGTTGTTCTCTTATGGTAACCAAATACTGAAGTCAAAATTGTGATTGCCACATCTTATGATTCCTCCTAAAGATCTTATGTCAATAAGCACCATCAGGAGTTCTGCAGAAATTTAGCTTCTGGGATACCTCTTGCTTTACCACTTTTGTGCAATGTTATTGGTGTTTGAGTCCCAAATGTTAAAAAAAAATTATTTATTCCTGCCAATTGTTTGAAGCAGTTTATCATTATTTGAACCCTAAATTTGTTAGACAGTATCATCAATAATTTATTGCCTTATTAGTTAATCTGAGAGATGAACCACTGAAATTTTTATCTAAGTTACTACTAATACATAAATCAAAAAGACAATTCAGAACCATGAGCCACTGTGGAGTCCTTTGTTTAGACTGACATTGCTCCATCAATAGAATATTGGAGGTTCCACCTTTCAACTAGTTATTGACATAAACAATTGTGATTGAATTCTTTCCTAATTTCCCTTCATTTTCTAAAAGACATCTCAACACACCCAAATAGCTAACTCCAGTCTAGCAAGCAAGGTCCAGAGCCTCCTTGCCATTAGGTAGGGGAAATGCTTCTTCACCAGTGGATGGAGAAGAATTGCTGCACTATTGCTTAAGAGCTGAGTATGGCAGGACTGGGCATTCCACTGCGCGTGGTAAGTTACACAGGCATCACACGGTGTCCCTGGAGCGTTCCTGAAGAGCAGAGTTCTCTAGCTGGGCAAGCTGAAAGCAGAATCCCTGGGAGACCTTATGAACACACAACTTTTGAGGCTCTAGTTCCAAAGTTTCTGATTCAGGATGTCTGCGGTGGTGCCTGAGAATTTGCATTTTTAACAAGTTCCCAAATGAGGCTGCTGTTCCTCATCTGGGGGCCACATTTTGAGAACCACTGCTTTACACAAACTTTTTTTTTTCTTCTGCTATTAATATAGAAAGAGGTAACAGTAGAGGGTGAGGAGGATCCTTAGTTCTTCTTGTACCTTTGAGACTATTCAAACAGAAAATCTCTCGACCAGAGGGCTGAGTAGTTCTTAATGCTATCTTTAGGTTTTATTGAAAAGGTCTTTGTTATCTTCTCTTATTAGAACTGTAATTTTTTTTCACTCACTGCCTCATAAATAAAGCCTATTGATTTATTTATGGCAAGAAGAGCAAAGTCTTCTCTGATCTTTGGCCAAAAATTTCCCTACAACATAATACCTACTACATGGTTTAATCCAGTATTTCTTGAAAAAAAGAAATAGGGTTTAGTGTGAAATTGCTATTTCTCAGTAAACTCATGCTAACTTCTTGTGATCATGGATTCCTTTTAAAAGCGAAACAGAATGAGTAATGTATTCCAGAGTCTTGCCTGTGACAAGCATGTTAGGGGTCTGCTCCCCTTGTCAATGTTTGCTCTGAAGTGAATGAAAGTCGAGAGAGTCCCTTTCCTGCAAGTTATCCATTCACTTTCCACTATGGTTTCCTAGCAGTGGGCTGCTGCTGTGGTCATCCTCTGCCTTCCTCATGTGCTCAAGGGCCCCTGTTTGTCTAGCACGCATCGCAGTCCCCTGCCCACTCAGGACTTGCAGGCCACCTCACATCCACGAGAACCTCCTCTTCCTAGTGTATGTCTCTGGGCAGAGGAAGCATCCCATTGTCAAATGAATCTTGTGGGCCCAGCTCTTTTCTCCATATCCTCAGAAACTGCACACTCGTGAGAGCGAGCAGTTACAAAGCAGGTGGCCTCCAACTGATGTCCATGGCCACTTGTGTCCTGAGTTTGTGTTGGCAGAAGGTGATGAAAGAGGCCGACAAGCACAGGCCCACAGAAGGGTTGGTGTTGCCAGACACTCCTGAGTGCAGTCCTTCTGGCAAGGGCAATCAAGGGTGGAGCACTCAATTTGTGCCATTGGATAAGACCCACCATAAAAAAAGAAGCTCTATGAGAGTGGACACTGCTTCCCTGCAAGTCCTTCACCTCCTCCCGTTGGCTCTCGCTCTTCCTGGAACACGCGGTCCTCTTCCGTCTTCCCAGGATGTTCTTACTCCTGAAATCTGCATCATTTGAGCCTTCACCAACACCCCTTCTCAGTGAGACTTTTCCTGAATGTTTTATCTAAATTTTAACTGCTCCCACCCCCACTCTTCCAATCCCTGTTTCTTATTTGTTCTCCTTACCATGTGCTGATCCTGAAAATCCAATTGATTCCGTTGTGTAGTGTCTGTCCTCTCATGTACACAGAAATTCTTATCTACTTGTCCCACTGTTGTATCCTGAGCACTGGGAATAGTGCTTGGTGCATAAGTGATGCTCCTCAGTAAATAGTAAATGGATGAATGAGTGAATGTGTGAATGAATGAAGTGGAAGAGGGAAACTGCAAAAGGGAACATAGGCATGGAGACCCAGCATGCTATCTTACCAGCAGACATGGTCTCAGTCGCATCAACTTTCTGCTAGGAGGTCACATGTCAGTCAGGTAATTGGCTGTCTTAAAACTCTCCAGGCCCATGTACCACATAAAAAAACCAGGCTCACCATGGAATGACCACTCTCCAGTTTAAGACCTCTAGTCTAGGTAGTCTCACAAGGTCTCCCCGCTATTATATTTTGTGACTCTGTGAGCATTTGGATGGTGGCACTATAAAAAAAGCCTGCTTTCAGACAGAGCTACTATTTTCACCAAATTGTGTAAGATAAAATCAGACCTTTTCAATGTCATGCAAAGAGAGGCCCTCAAGTTCTGGATGGGGTTGAAAAGCCTCCACACAGAATAGTTGGTCAGTTCCTACAATGTCAGACTGTTCATTCAGTAATAATGTAATCTACTAGCACTGCTTTGATTCAGATAATTACTAATTACGATGTGATAGGGTCTTGCTAAGTGTTTGCAGCTATTATCTCATTTGACTGGTTGGCTGGGGTAACACTCATTTCAAAGATTTAGAAACTGAGGCTCAGAGATGTTACTTAGCTTTCCCAGTGGTGTGCTCTTAGTAGACTGGGTATCGGGATGAAAGCCAGGTAAGTCTAATCTCAAATTCCATGCTGTCTATAACTTCTGGGTCTAAATTTCAGCTCATCAATCCTAGTGGGCAAGTAACTTTAAAGTGAGGACACTATGCAAATTGTGTGCTATACTTCTGTAATTCTGAACTTTTCCACGGGGGTTAGTTTCAGAAAGATCACTCAGCTTCACGTGATCAAGGCCTAGCCATCTGGACGTCTCAGGAGCTCATCAATGGCCTGTGGCTACAATCCACTGGGATCCCAAGAGACTGCCTTCCCCTTTCTTCTTTTCCTCAAGACTTGGGGCCTACATTTTTCACAGTAAGCATGGCCAATGGCCCCAAAGGCACATCTGTGTTTCTACAGAGCCCCCCTTCATGCGCATAAATAAAATAAGAAATAACCAAGTAGACACCTGTGTATACAGTCACCTGCTTTAGCCAGACAGATATTTATTCGTTGTCGTATAAATGAGGAAAATTTGCACTCGGCCCTGAAAATTTGGCCACACCGGATCATCCTTCCTCCTCTCCAGCGATTTCTTCATTGAGAGTGGCCACAGTTGGTTGACACTTCATTGTACTCTGCTTAGAGATCAGTGCACAGACCTGGGAAGATCTGTTTTGCACCTGTATGTGGGTCTCATAAGGCGCTCAAGCTGTCAGGACAATACTGTGCACCAGCGTTAAATCATGTTGTACATGACAGGGAGGAAGTGCTTTTAAAGGCAGGTGTCTAATCCTGTCACACATTATTTTATGAGGTGGCTCTTTAAAATAGATCGTGTGTAATGGGGCTTGCTTTAAAGAGGTCGGCCTGTCTCACTGGACTGAGAGCAGAAAAGATATAAAAACAAGGCGAGAACATAAACAAGGAACGTCGGGTTCTACCCACATCTTTACCCCACACACAGAGAGAATCACCCACAGAGAAATGTTAAGATTCTGCTTCAGCAAACTGCAAATGTTTGATTTGTGGGTTACCATTAAACTCATAGAAGAATATCTTATTCAGGGCATTCTTGTAACAGGTGGATGATAGCAAACAGCATTTCAGAATGGCTAGCGAATTAATTATATCTCTTGCCTAGTTATCCTTTTAAATTAATTGAAATATTTTAATCAATTCCTATTTAATTGCAGAATTTCTAGAACTGGTATAAGCAATGGCATTTTAAAACGCCTTTTGAAAAAGCTTTCTGTTTGGAACCAGCATTCAAATGCCATGTCATTTCCTAGAGAATGGCTGAGGGGCTAGACCGGGGAAAGCAGCACTGCAGATGAGCTCCTGAATACTTGAAGCAAAATAAGAGAAAACAGTAAAGCGAACACATGGCATCAGAACTGAAGTCTCATCCTCTCTGGGGACATAGTCCAGCACTGGCTGCCTGCTCATGCAGAGGCCCTCATGACACTAGTGAGTGGCCTGACTTCTGCGGATGCCTCGTGCCATTTCCAGAGCTCTGCTAGGGAATTGAATTCTGATTTCTTGGGCTCATCTGTGGCACATTCCATGCACTTAAAAGACTATTTTCTGCTTTTTGGCACAAGAATTCCTATTTGAGAAACACAGCCTGCAAATTCATTCCTAGCTTTCCAAGCTCCTTCTTGCAAACCTGCCCCCCTTGTCTTCACTGTGGATTCTGGTCCCTGTGCTCCTATCCCCTCACTAACTTGCTTTGTCCACTGTAGGCTCACACATGCTCAAGGTGTTTCTATCAACATCCTCTTTCTGACCCACCAAGCCATGCCTTGCCCGTTCAGTGCTGGATTTTTTTGTGCCTTAAGGAGTCTGCCAGTGTTTGCCCATGGAAATGCCCTCCAGCAAGGCTGGGGTTAAGGGGAGATAGGGAAACAACGCAACTCATGCCTTGGCAGGAATGGAACACCCTGCATCTCACTCAGGACCCACATCTTCAAAGGTGCATTTGTACCTTGAGTTGGGACAGAGGGGAGCAGAGACCACATAGTGGGAGAAATGGGAGCAGAGGCCCTTATCACTGGGCAGCCACCACAGATTCTAAAGTAAGAACACCAGTGTTTGAGGTCAGTTTACCTGGACTGACATAGATGATGCACTAGGAAGGACAGAGACTAGCATCAGAGAAATCACTGGGGACTGGATTCCAGGACACTTGTCTATGGGATGGGAGCAAACCTGGGGTGGTGGACACAGAAAGGCAGAGTAAGTCATAAGTTGAAAAGACATTTAAAAATATTTTAAATTTCGGTTTTATTTATACCCTGTTTTTATTAAGTAAATGTAAAAGAAGTTTATAAAATATGTGTAAGAAAAATAAAGTAAAATAATAAAAGGCATAATGTCAACAACACAGCAAGCACCCCTGACCCACCGACCAGAGGAAGAAAACGAATAGCAGCAGCAGCTTGGAGGGACCCTGTGGACACCTCGTACCTCTCATTGCATTCTGCGTGTTCCAAAGTTCTCTCGATAGTTTTATTGCATATGAAAAGGTTCCTAAAGTATAGTGTCTAGTTTTGTATGTTATCAAGTTTACATAAAATAAATCATGTTCTGTATCCTTTGCCGTCACTTGCTTTTTCCACAATATTATGTTCCTGAAATCTATTCAAGATTTCCACGAGGCTGTCATGCATCCATTGACACAAATGGAAAATTTTTCTTTTGCCGGATACACTACAGTTGACTTCGCCATTTTCCTTTCGTGGGCACTGTGTTTTTTCTGCTTTGGGTGTGTGTGCACATCTGTGCGCACTCAGCATCATAACCAAAGCTGCTATGAATGCTTTTGCACATTCTCTGTGGAATGTACACAGACAGTAGACTTGCTGGGCTCTGAAGTATTCGCACTGCCAGCGTTCCTAGATAACATCCAATTGTTTGCATGGAAGCTGTCGTAGTTCACAGGCTCCTACCACCATACAATTGCTTCCATTTATGCACACCCTTGCAAACTTTACTAACCAAAGTTTTTAACCTATTTTAGTTCTGCGAGTATGAAATAGTATTTCATTTGGTTTTATGATGTGCAGTTCCCCTACCCCTAATCAGGTTGAACTTTTCTTATATGTTTATTATCCATCCAAATTTTCTCTTCTGTAAAGTTCCTCTTCAAATGTTCTGTTTATTCATCTGTTGGGTTGTTTTCTTTTTTTTCTTTTTGTTGACATTCTTGGCATAATTTAAATATCCAATATACTAACTCTTCGTCAGTTACGTGCACTGCAAGGATCTCTTCCCAGTCTGTCTTTTCTGTCTTTTTGATGTTTTTTCACATTAGTTCTTAATTAAAATCTAATTAATTTATCTATTTTCATACAGGTTGTGCTTCTTATGAATTGTTTAAAAACTCCTACCTATTGCAAAGTTATAATGATCTCATATTATTGGCTGAAAGTACTATGTTTTTGCGTTTTCACGTGAAAGTGTGTACCACCATTTGTTGTTGTTTTTAAGGTGTGAAGTACAGTATTAACTTCATGCTTTTTCTACATAGATGACGCTGTGGTTTGAATGTGTCCTCCCAAATTTATTTATCGACACTTAATCACCAGTGCAGTGGTATTAAGAGGTAGGGCCTTTGGGAAGTGATTGAGTGATGGGGAGACCCCTCTAATGGGATTAGTGATGTTATAAGATGACTGGGGGGAACTAACTTGGCCCCATCCCTTCCCCCTTATGTCATTTGAGGATGTACAGCAAAAGGATGCCATCTGTGAAGCAGAGAGCAACCCTCACCAGACACTGGATCTGCTCACACCTCGAACTTAGACTTCCCAGCCTCCAGAACTCTGAGACACACATTTCTGTTTATAAATTACCCAGCCTAAAATATTTTGTTATAGCAGCAGGAACAGACTAAGGTGGATGCCCAGTCACTTTGCGTCCTTGGCTGAAGTGCTTTCTGTCGCATCGTCAGGGTTGCTTATGTATGCATAGGGATGTTTCTAGAACTGCTAGACCATTCTGCGGTTTTTGTGGCAGCTCTATCCCCGTGTTAATACAACATTAGCTTAGTTACTTTAGCTTTAGAGAATTTGTCTTATTTTCCGATTTGGTCATTTTTCCCACATACGTGTGCATATATTTTTTTAAAAATGGATCTTCATGCTTTCTAAGTTCTGTGATAATTTTGAATGGAATTGCATTGACTCGTTAGGTTCCTAGACAGATGAGCATTTCTTCCGAATCTGTAAAGTGATGATTCCAGTGGAGGTTGTTTTTGTTTTTGTTGTTTATTTGTTTGTTTGTTTTTTACAGGCTTTGAAGGAAAAGAGAACAGTGGGCTCCATAGAACAGCCACAGCTCGAAGCTCTGCAGAGAACTTTCTATGCTTCAGAACCCAAATCCCTGTGAGTGATCGGCCAGCAAATTGAAGCCCGGCTTGTATAAACCTGAAGCCTCCATAGTATCAGTGTCACTTTGGGCAGAAATGGGGAAACATAACATATAAAGACAAAGCCAGAATTCAAAAGGGAGCCAATGTCAAGGAATGTGAGATAACAGTACATTCTGGAAATAATGTTACCTTGTTAAACAGAAGCTATTTGTTTAATAAACCATTAATATACAATAAGATTGCATTAAATCAAACTCAATTTGATATTTATTATGTATTTTGTTGAAAATATTTTCATAGCATACATCATACAAAAAATATTGTTTTTTTAAATAAACTGTAATATTGTACGTTTTTAATGTTTGAATGATATTGTGTCTGTGGTAAAGAGAATGTTGGATTTTTATTTTCTGGCAGTAGAATTTATTTAATCTAGATAAAATGTAGTGTCTTTATTTGGAAAATGGGGTTAATAATACTCAACTTTTGAAAGTTTGATAAAAATTCAATTAAAAAATATACATGAATGTCCTCAAATGTGGGTTTTGGTTTAAGCCTTTTGTCCAAAGGCCCCCTCTATGGAAACTCAGTGTGTACACTGGTGAATGGTGGATTCCTGTGTGGTTACTCACAGCTCCATCCCCTCCCTTATCTGCTATAGTGTCTATAACCTCCCAGCGCCTCTTGGAATTTGCTGTGTAGAAGAATCAAGATAATGAGTATAGCTAAGAGTACAACAGAGGAGAGTAAATTGCAGAAATTTATGGGACTAAAGTTTTGTTTTGTTTTGTTTGTTTTTTGAGACGGGGTCTTGCTGTGTCACCCAGACTGGAGTGCAGTGGCATGATCACAGTTCACTGAAGCCTTGACCTCCAGGGCTCAAGCAATCCTCCCTCCTAAACGCCCCAAGTAGCTGGGACTACAGGTGCATGCCACCATGTCCAGCTAATTTTTGTGTTTTTTGTAGAGACGGGGTTTTTGCCATGTTGTCCAGGCTGGTCTCTACCTTCTGGGCTCAAGTGGTCCTTCCACCTTGGCCTCTCAAAATGCTGGGATTACAGGTGTGAGCCACCACAGCTGGCCAATCGAACTAAATATTTTAATGGGAAAAATGAAGTTGCTAGCTAAAAATGAAAGTAAATATCAAGAAATAAAATGAAGCAAAGAAAAAAAGATAAGAATCTACTCCGTATTCAAGAGAGAGACTTTTTTATTATTAAGACAAGAAAACAGTCCCTGGTGCAACGGCTGCCAATTGTGAGAAGAATTGAAATTAGGTTTTAAATAATATGTATTTATATATAAAACTCCCTTAGGGCATTGTTTGAGAAAATGAAGTAAAGATTTAAAATGTCTTGTCATGGGATTGTGTTTCTTTGGTTGCTATTTTTTTCCAGAACTGGACCTCAGGGTGGCTGACTACTATACAGGTTACAAGGGTCCCTTGGTATTCATCACAGAGGGCTGGTTCCAGAACCTCCATGGATACTAAAGTGTGAGGATACTCAAGTCCCACAGTCTACCCTGCAGAGCCAGTGGATACGGAAGGTGAATTCCACGTGAAACTCACTAAGGCAGAGTTACTCTTGTCCAATAGTGCGTAACGATTGGAGGGCAGGTCTTCTGAGGAGTTGCTGGAAATGTCTGAGACTCCTTAAGGCACAAAGCAGGCGCAATTTGAAAACACTGTAAACCTGAAAGTGACATGCACATCAAGTATGATCAGTCATGAAAAGTGGCTGCTGCATGCAAAGCGTTCTTAATAAAGCATGCTCTATCTACATCTCTTTGAATTCTTGTTAAAATGAAGATTTCTGGACCTGAATCTATTTTACAGGCTTACCTTTTCAGCAGGTTTTTTGCATCATTCTTATGTGTCCTCAAATTTTAGAACCACAGTGTCAGTGGAACGGGGAATTTGGAAGCCGACAGAAAGACTTACACAGGTCTATATACCATCACAAACAGTAAGTTTTGTGGCTTGCATGTCTTGAAATAATACATGTGGACTTCACTTAGGTCAAGTGAAAAATATTTTCCCCTGTCCTCAATATTCTTGGAAAAGCAAAGAGTTATTGGTGGAATCTGCAAGTCTATTTGTGCCTGAGGTATGAATCAATACTTTGGTTTGCACATATGTGTACTATAACTTGTCCAATGTAAGAGGATTTTGTTGTTATTCATAAAATAAAAAAATTAAAATTGTTCATGTATTTAAAGAGGTAGAACCATGAAATATAATTATGTGAGTGTTAACAAAAAATTTTAAAAGGATTTATGAAGTCTTCTTTTTCTCCTAATTCAGGAGCCACACAGCGTCCCTGGTAAGTGTAAGCTATCAGCCAGGGCAGAATTCCAAAACAGACACAGCCCCAGATACTGCCCTCTAATGCTGAACAGGCAAATTAAGCAGAGCTGACTGATTCGTGGATCTGTGTGGATCTTCCTGGCCACATGGTCTTGGCAGAGGGGTTATTTGGTGGCTACTCCATTGCTTCCTGTCTCTTCTCCTATGCCATTCCAGAGGTGCAGTGACACGCTGCAGGAATTTCATGACCCATTTATCTGCTCATTTAGGTGACTCATATGACATCATTAACAAAAAATGGGGTACAAGCAACACTCAGCAACCAATCAGTTTGGGCTATTCCTTACTTTGGAGATGAACTTTAGGAGCTTTCTAGTACTTTAGAACTTTGACCAAGCATTAAATGGAGTTTAAAAGTCAATCTCTTCAGTGGTAGATGGCAATCACATGAATAGATTTATACTTGATTTTTAAAACGTCAGTCTACAAAAGCTAAAAATCAGAGGGGAAAAAAGAGGCTGTAGCAGGTGAAAGACTGTCCTACAGTCCATATCAGACTTAAAACAGAAGCTGTTTGCCTCTTCATGTGTTAAACTTTGGTTAGAGATCTTCTCATACTGTATTAGTCAGTTCTCATGCTGCTAATAAAGACATACCCAAGGCTGGGTAATTTATGAAGGAAAGAGATTTCATTGACTTACAGTTCCACATGCCTCTGGAGGCCTCACAATCATGGTGGAAGGTGAATGAAGAGCAAAGTCATGTCTTACATGGTGGCAGGCAAGAGGCTTGTGCAGGGAACTCCTATTTATAAAACTGTCAGATCTCGTGAGACTTATTCACACTATGAGAACAGTATGGGGGAAACTACCCCATGATTCAGTTATTTCCATCTAGCCTCACCCTTGAAAAACGGGAATTATTGCAATTCAAGGTGAGATTTGGGTGGTGACACAGCCAAACCGTATTACATACCTACATCTCAAGCTATTAGAGGTTAAATGTTTTAAAATTACATGAAACTTCAGTGGGAATGGGAAGGGATTTTATAAAACTGTTCTTTGCTCTTCCCTTCCTCCTCATATATTCTGTAGCACACACACACACACTCACACACACACACACACACACACACCCCGGAGACACACTTTGCCACCCATGAAATAATCAGAATTTTTTTCCTTGTATATTTCTTTTTCTCCAGGAAATGGTAGAGGCAAAACATCTCTAAAAGAGTTAACGACTTTTAAGACTTAAAGGCATAAAGGACAGTAGTTCTGATTTTCTTTTTCTTCTCTTTTTAATCATGCACCTAAATATATTTCCTAAATTTGGAGCCAGAAAATGAGGAAAAGGGAAACATTCTCATGAAAACAAATCCAACCTCAGCTCAAAATATATGTAATGAAAGTTTTCCTCAAACCGATTTTTCCTTTTAGATTCCAAAAAGCTAATTGAGTTGGCTTTTTTGGCAACCAGCGTTTCCCGCAGCAAGCAAATTTCCTTCACGGTGGGAAAGTTGCTGATAAAACGACTGGAAGCAGTGCGCCACCTGATGGTCTTTTTACACATTGCAGCTTACTAGAAAAAGGTAAAAAAAACAAAAACAAACAAACAAACAAACCACATGGAAATTCCCTTTCGCAAATGTACTGTATTCCAGCTTGAGTCAGGGAAGATTCTCATACATTAACAGTTGCTGCTTAAACTAAATATTCATTCACTTTATATAAAACAAAAACAGTTTTATCCGTAGCTTTCAATCTGAATTCTTTATGAGAATGTTTAATCTTTTAAGAAATACCAAGTTGATCTAGTTTGCTGATAATTTTCATTTCCACTTTTCAGTTACTGGTAAATATTTTAAAGGTACATATTAGAGACCAAAGGCCACTATCCAACATCATTCTCAACCCCTAAGTAAAATAAGCCCTTAGGTAATCTAGAATCAGCACTCCAAACGCGGGTGCTGCCCAAGGTCAATTAATTCAACAGGAATCAAAAATTAATTGAGCTCAAAGTTCACACCATCCACAGCCATCATGAAGGACCTAGAAAGAAGCACTGAGAAGGGCCCAGCGTCACTTCTGTGGTTTTCCTGCCAAAAATGAAAGACTCTGGAAAAATCCAATGAGTAACACCCTAGAAAATAACTGGCCTCTAATCTTCAAAAACATCAAGGTGAAGAAACACAAAGAGAGCCTGAGGAAATGTTCCAAAACCAAAAAAGTCTAAAGAGACATTAATCCAAATGTGATTGAATCCTGGACTGGGGTAAATAGGAGAAAGGACACTGTTTAGACAAGTGATGATATTTGAAAAGGGACCTGGGACTAAATAATAGTCTTCCACCCATGCTAAATTTTCTTATTTTCATAATAATGCGATGACATGTAAGAAAATATCCTTGTTTGTTTGTTGGAAATATATACCTTGAGAAAATCTGCAAGAGTTGAACCAACATATGGATGCAGTGTCGAGGTCCCTTTGCTTGTAGGTGACACAGAAAGAAAAGAGGTCCAGCGGGGAAGTCCCAGGTATGATGGTTTCCGCTCCCTGTCCTTGTCTAGGGCTGTCTGGCTACGGACTGGGATCCTTGGTAAGAGCTATCTTACAGTTAGATCTTGGTAGATAAGATCTATCTTAAAGATACAGCAGATCAGCTTCTGTATCTTCCATATCTCTAAGAGTGAATGGATATTCTCCCACCTGCTGTCTTTAGCCTCCCTTCCCAGGATGTGCTGAAGATTAAATTAGACGATGGTCTAAAGGTTAAGAATGTGTTAAAACCCTGTATGGTAGAAAGTGGGGAGAGAGGGAGACAGGGTATTCTCTACTGGGAGAGAGAAACTATCTGTATGACTTCAGAAAGTAAAGTCAGGTAACAAAATGAAACCAGTGATTGGGGATTTGTATCATGTATGCCAGCTACGGCTCTCAGTTCCACCACGTTTCCCTCAACATTAGCTCATCAGATTTGTACAGTGACTTTGCATAGCATGTGGAGGAAATATTATCAGCCATATTTTATTGATGATGACAGTAGAGATCACGTATGAGTAAAAGCACCGCTTTTTGTTTGGTAGATATTACTCCTGGACAGAGCAGGAATGAGTTAATAGGCCAACTGTCTCATGGACATTCACTGCTCCTTGGTTTGATCCAAGATGACCCCTTAGTAGAGGCACCATAGTACTGCAGAAAGAGCTGTATCTTTGAAATATTCCAGGCCTGGATTAGCGTCTCATGTGTACCACTTCCTGAGCATACAGACTTCAGCTGGGTTGCTCTACTCTCTGAATCTCAGTTTTCTCAAGATCTTGCACTTTTAACCACACTGCATGTCCATAAATGTTACAAAGCATTGTTTTGCATAAATATTTATTATAATTTGTTATAACTTTATTGAAATGTAATACAGAGATAGAAAAGGACCATGTCCTCAATGTACAACTCTGTGTACTTCCACAAAGAACGAACATGCGACATCGTCACCCAAATCATGGAAGCAAATGTTACCAGCACACAGAAGCCCTTTCTCTTTTACTATTGACAACATAATGAGATGCTACTGCTCACATCATTTTTCAACTTGCTCTTTTCAATCGGTATCATGTTTTTGAGCTCTAAATGGTTGTACCGAATGTAGTTCAAATTGAGAATAATCATTTCTATGGAACATTTTCAACAGCTTATCATTTAATGAAATAAGATAATATATAGAGGGGAGAAGACAGGAGAGAGAAAAAAAGGAGGGAGAGGTGGAGAGGGAGAGAGACAGGGACTGAGAGAATGGATATGCTGAGGCACTTCCCCCACTGCCTAGCACAGTAAGTCCTTCTGACCCAGCTAGCAATGGCCCCATCTGTGGCTGCCTGCACCTGCATCTGCACACATTATGCATGTGAAGGAGAATGTTCTGGAATGTTCACTCACATGGGTGTTCTCTGGCAGGTCATTTCTAATCCCTGTGGCCTCCTAGGGGAAGCTCTTTCCCCCATCTCTTCATTGTAACTCATTTTCAGATTCCAGTGAATCCTTGCCAAACATTTTATTATATTTATTTTTCTTCCTGGCTAGCCTTGGTCTTTGCTGATTTCATAGCCAAAGTGGTAGAGATAAAAATCCTGGCTGAGGACACTAGAGGGCAGTTGGAGTCACTCAATTGTACCTGTGGTGGAGAGGTGATCCCTGGTCTATTTTACAGCAAGTCTAGGCTGCTCCTCAGGAAATACTGTCTAAGCCCCATCTCACCAAGCAGCATGGCTTGCTCTTGACCATAACTTGAAGAAGTTACAGTCATTGAAACCTCGGCCAAGATGGCTCCCAGCTCCATTCATGCTTCCTTCTGTAGTTCAAGGTCTTGGTGTGGGGGGTGGGGGGCAGTTAGAGCCCACAGGAAGTTTTTGAGCTGGCAATCACTCCGATGAGTGCAGACATCTGTCTGCCTGTTCCTGGGGCTTCTCTTCCTCCCTGCAAGGCATGACATGAATGGCAGGGAGGCTGAGGGGCCTCTGGGGCTGGAACACCTGAGTTTCAAATCCTGCAGCCACCTGAGAGCTGTGTGACCACAGAAATGGTGTTGAGTCATCCAAGAAGCAAGTTTTTCACCTGTTCCCATTTTGCACAAGAATTCAGTGTAACGGAGAATATAAACCACAGATCGCAAAGCCCAGCCATGGTAGACAGACATGTCATTTCCTTTTCTTTGTTCCTTCCTTTCCTGTTTTTAACTCTTCCGCCTCCTCTTTACTCTCTTTTCCTCCCTCCCTCTCTTCCTTCCTTTTTTTTTCTTCTTTCCTCCCTTGTTCCCTTTCCTAAAACAAAGTATCACGTTGCTAAATCTAGATGCTAGATTCATGGACATGTGCTATATGTAATATCTGTGTATTTCTAAGTGTTTTGAATATTTTGTGATTTAAAAGTAAAACGTTTAAACAATATCCTCCCCAAAAAAGCCTAAAGGCCCACACCAGACAATTTACAGTTGAATTTGAAGGTGGAGCTGTCTGCATCTTTTCCAAGCTCTCAGATGACTGCAGTACCCAGCCAAAGTTGAGAATCACTGGGCAGTCCCTCTATTCTAATTGCTACTTTTTTGGAAGAGTGATTCTGTTTTCTCCAGATGGGGTGAGTGAAACCCTCCCTGGCTCAGCTGGTCACAGTCAACATGGACATGTACTGGAAGCATTGCTGGGGCAGACGTTTGAAGACTTCAACAATTACAGAGGGAAAAGATGTTCTCCAGGCCTGACCATTTGTTGGGGTCAGAAAAAAGTGGTTAATTTACTCTGCAGAACACTAAACAAATATGAGCTCAATTCATGCCCCAACCCCAAGCCCATAATCAAGCATGGAAACCCCAGGCCTGGGACAGACCTCTGCAAAGCTCCATCCTGAGATTCCCTCAAGAGAATCAACCTTAAGAGATCAGAGTTTCAGAGATGAAGTCTCCTTCATTCTGTGCCGGGGTTAACCAAAATTCCCTCCATTACCCAGACCCCATCACAGGCCTTGACCATGTGCCAGGGCCCCGTGGTAAATGTAAAACCTGATTCCGTTTCTGCCTCCTAGAGTCTTAAAGAAACGGGAGGCACGGGGAGATTGACTCAGATGAAAGAGGCTGCATATTAATTTCTGTACAGTGGCTTCCCAAGAAAAACAAATAACAGAATTCTATTTAATCAAGAAAAATAGGAAAGCTAAAAGTTAGACTCAACTTTAGCTATTCTGTCAGTGAAAGGAAAAAGCAAAATCACGTAGGAGGGTTCTGTTGCGTGCAGCCCTGATACCATAACAAAATGGCTTTTATAAAAAAGTGTTGATGGTCGGGAGCTGTGGCTCACGCCTCTCAGCCCAGCACTTTGGGAGGTGGAGGACGGTGGATCACCTGAGGTCAGGAGTTCGAGACCAGCCTGGCCAACCTGGCAAAATCTCACCTCTAGAAAAAAAATAGCTAGGCATGGTGGTGCATGCCTGTAATCCCAGATAGTCGGAAGGCTGAGGCAGGAGAATCACTTGAACTTGGAAAGCAAAGGTTGCAGTGAGCCGAGATGGTGACATTGCACCCCAGCCTGGGCCACAGGAGCAACATTTCATCTCAAAACGAACAAACACAAAACAAAACAACAGCAACAACAAAAAGTGCTGATGTGATCTGGGACTGCGTTCAGGAATTAGAGGTGTGTATGGGATTGGGAGTTCAAAAGCACCATCACGGAAGTGGGGAGTAATGACTGGAAGGTACTGTTGTCTTGATTTAAGCAAGCAAATGGTTTTAGAAAACTGTTAACAAAAAAAGTATCTTTTTCATTTTTGTTTTTGCTTTTGAGACAAGGTCTTGCTCTATTGCCCAGGCTGGAGTGCAGTGGCATAATCAGGGCTCACTGCAGCCTCCACCTCCCAGGCTCAAGAGACCTTCCCCTTAAGTACCTGGGACTACAGGAACGCACCACCACATCCAGCTAATTTTTGTATTTTTTGTAGAGATTGAGTTGTCACCATGTTTCCCAGACTGGTCTCAAACTCCAGACTGGCTGAAGCTATCCTCCTGCCTCAGCCTCCCAAAGTGCTGGGATTCCAGGCATGAGCCGCTGCTCCCAGCCGTGACAAGTATCAGTTAAATAGAGGAAATGCTCATAATGGTTTCTTGTTTTCAGTCAAGATTTTCTTTGATGCGGATATCATATAACCAATTTGTGTGCTTTTGTATGATATTGGTGAGAGCAGTGACCACGTTCAAGTGTTGCAGAAGTAAAAGATGTTTGTGTGTGTGCCTGCGTGTTTTTGTAAAGACGGCTTTGAGGAGAGAGGCACGTTTTCCCAAATATCTTTCCTTTCTTTTTAACAAAAGAGGATAAGTCGTGATCTTTTTCTTCCATGGTTATCAGTTCCCAGGTAACGTGGCCAGTATTGGTCTTGCTACTCTCGGCTGGAAGGCACTGGGGGACATCAGATGTGTTCTGACAGCTGTGGATGTTGACCCCAGTAGCTCCTGGTGTGACTTCCTGGGTGGTCTTCTCTGTAGGTTGCAGCCCTCACTCCAGATGGAGCTAAACGCTGCCAGTCATGGCTCTCCTCCAGTGCGGAGAGCTGGAGCATTTGAGCACTCCTTTTCTTCCCCGTGCCAAGATCTGAGTTTCCTGTGCTCCTGTTCTCACACCATTCTTTTCTGTTTTTCCACCTATTTCAACAAACCTTAAATCTGTCAGCATTTGACCATGCCTTCTGCTAGTGTGTGATATTTAGAGGGGACGTTCAACTAAAAACATCAATCAATAAATTCCCCACTGCCTCTCCAACTGGATTTGTGTAGTTGTGTCAGACAAAATCAAGTGTGTAGATGAGTGTGCGGTGTTTGTGCTGAGAGACGGTTTCCACACACACTGAAAATAAAGTTTGAATTCTTTATGGTCTGAAAAATGAGAAATTAGAGAGCCCACTGTTTGAGGAATCAGCACCTCATACTTTACTGCAAGAAGCTAGAATCAGGAATATTTTGGTGTGTGAAGACGTCTTCCTTTGGAGGGGGGTGGAGCTTCGTCCCAGCTCTGTCCACCGAGAGGGCCTTGAGGAAAGGCCCTCTAGCACACTAGCTTATCGATCTCAGTTACTAAATACCATTCTCCTTTCAAAGGAATCAGAGATCTTTAGAGACGTGGTTGGGGAAGGAAAGGTCAAAATGAGCCTGGAACTTCACTTTGAGCCATAAAGTAAAGAGGTAAGCAGAGTGATAGGGCAGGTGGTGTTAGTCTACTCATGTTTCCATAACAAAATATCACAGGCTTGGTGGCTTAAACAACAGACGTTTATTTCTCACAGTTCTGGAGTCTGGAAGTCCAAGGTCAATGTGCAGGCAGGGTTACTTTCTGGTGAGAGCCCTTTCACTGGATTTGCAGTTTTATTTAGGCCCAGAATTGGGATGGGCCTGAACAAATAGATGTGTTCTCAGGAACGTACTTTGTCAAAGCTCTTGAAGTGGTCCACTGAGGATGGGTGCTTTTTACTCTTCATGAATTTTACCTCAAAGAAGAAAAACAAGAATGAAGAGAAAGATGAGAAGGAGAAGGGAGAGCAGAAGGAGAACAAAAGAGGAGGAGAGGAAGAGAAACTGTAAACAAATGAGCTCTAGTTAATGATTGCTGAAGTGTTTAGGAGTGAAGGTAATTAACGTTTACAACTTACTTTAAATGCATCCAAAAAATAAGATGGACTGATGGATGAACAGAGGGCTGGATGTGTGCTAAAGCAGGTAAGTGTATTCAAATGTTACTTGTATAGTGGTGGTGGGTAGACATGTGCTCACAGCAATATTTTTAAAATGTTTTAAATTTTGAGAAAAATAGAGGTGCTCTACTAAGATAAAATACCAGAAGTTTGTAAGTCTGAGCTGTTACAGCCTCAAGCAACATACGGTGTTTGTCCAAATGCAATCTCAGTCCGAAAATAAAATCTTTCTTTCTCTGTTTAGTTGCGTAATAAAATAAAATCTTCCCTAAAACAAAATCTTTCACTGTTTAGTTGCATAATAAAATTCTAAAGTCAAACCCAGACATTTTATGGTATTTTTACCTTCAATTAGAATCACACAAAGCCATATCTCTTTCTCCAATCAACTTTATTTTTAATGATACGACACTTTAATAACACACCATTAAAGTATACGTAACACTGGGCAGGCAGTGTTTTCTCTGTCCCCGCTCTTGTCCTGATGCCAGAACAGAGCCTGGAGCCCAGTAGGTGGTAAGAATTATTTAGGACTAAAAAAATAAATGAAAGCATAAAAAAATGGGATTTCTGACAGGACCTGGATGGCATCTGCTAACAAGCAACAATCACAATTTCTGTCTAGTTGAGTGTCAAGACTCATGAGGATTAGCACTAAGAGTGGAATCTCTAAAAATTTATTATTAAATCGTTCACAAAAATATTTATTGGCTTACATCCTGCTTCGCACAAGACATGTCATCGGGCACATCTGGATTTGCGCTCACAGCCACTCACTGTGTCATCTGGAATACGTTGACTAACCTCTCTGTGCAGCTGTTTCCTCATCTGAGTAAAGGAGACAGCAAGACTTGACCCAAAGTGGTGTTCTGAAGACCCGTGAATTATTTCTGTGAAGAACTTGGCGGAACCAGGCACAGAGTAAGAGTCCAAAAACTGGAAGCCGTTTTAAGGTAACAGTTCTATAATAATATCAGAGTTCAGGCTTGTGGAGGTGATCACGAAGCCCCAAAGATGAGCAATGGTGAATCACTCAATGGACATTTATAATCAGAATGCTTTGGAAAAGGCCCTTGGCTGTGTGTTTAGCCAGCCCTGGCAGCAGAATTGCAAAATGTGCCCAGCTCTGCAGAGAGTTGGCCATATGCCAAGGACAGCTCACTTGCCACCAAGCATCCTTGTCCTGAGCCTTCATAAAGCCGTGTGTGTGCTAAGAGGTGTGGAGCTGCTCGTCACCATCGTACCTTTGCATAACTCAACAATATTCATAGAAATGACTATTGCAAATATCAGATCCGCAAACGGGCAAGCATACGTATGGCAGTGAAAGTTTAACTTTGGCCTTTCCCATCTTAGCTTTTGCTCCTCTCGTTTCTCTCGTTCCATACTCCTTGTCCTGAGTCCCCAGTACAGCAATAAGAAACAGTGGGTTTTTCTGAAGCACAAACCCCGGATAAATTAGTCCATGGATTCTACATCAGTGATTTTCAAACTGGGGTATTCAGGCCCCTAGAGGAATGTCAACATTTTTCCGCAGATACTCCTTCGAGGGAAGTATAAGAAAATCAACTTCCATACCTGTACTCCCATTACGAAGTTTTCTAATGTCAATCATAACGCTCATTGCAATCGCCCAGATTGCACTTCATTCTGAATCAGACTGTGCTGCACTGCTCCCAAGTGGAAAGCCCTCCAGGGCATCAAGCAGAGGGAACTTCCATTAAGGCAAATCAGCCATTGTAAAATTCATGCAGGATTACTATCTTTCCCTGGCTTCTCTCTTAGGAGTGAATATTGCATTTTAAAAATATTGCACGTTGCTACAAGCACATATTTGGAGACTTCCTGGGATATTCTGAATTACATGTGATGGATGAACAGGATAGCCTGAGGGAGGACACCCTTATAGTGCAGATATTCAAGGTCAGATGGGCCGTACCATTTGTATTGCTGGTCTTGAAAATTAAAAATAAAAAAAAAAAACTTTTCCCACGGGGATTGGTTATAGTATTTGCTTGATTTCTTTCAATTAGAGTATCAAACAATTGCTCACAAAGCCTGGCACCCCAAGGAAGGCCTCCTTTCCCTGCTCTTTACCACTGATATCAGCAAGCATGCTGCTCAGTTGTCATCAGCTACTGATTTGTCACTTGAACTTGACTGACAAAAGACGTAGACCAGTTGTTTGTGCATACCTAATGTTATGGGTGAGTTGTATGGCTTGTGTTGATTAGACGTAAAACAAAACAAACTCTAAGTCCCTTGAGAGGAAGAGCTAGTTTTATTTCACTTGGTTTCTTGCAGTTATCATTCTCAGTAAACAGTTTTTTAAGTAATTAAACTAATTAATAAATATATTGCCAATGTAAGAATGCCTGAGTCCCCGTCATACAACCTAACTCTGTAAAGAATAACTGAAAGACAAAAAGTTTTCTATTCTTCCAGTGCAGTTTCATTCATCTTAAAATTAGATCCCCCACTTTTAGCTAGTGGTTCAGTGCTCCCTGCTCATTTTCATTACAAGTAAGATATTCTATTTCTGCCAAAAGGCATTATTGACCTATTTTTTTAATTCTCAATGGCCAGAAGGTTGCTAAGTACAAGTTTCTTCATTTCTTGATGACACTCTTCATCTCTTAGTTGAAACTTCTTAAAGATCAGCTGGGATTCACTGCTAGTAGAGACCACTGCCAACTTAGGCACAAACCACAATTGAAACAAAAACTAAGAGATATGAGAGAAAAGGATGGAAGTGATGCTGGGTGGGGGGACTGAGATACTAGTTCCCAAGATATGCTTGGCCATAGCACTGAGCTGAGTTGATCTTGGCTTGTTGTTTTTTTTTCTTTTAAAATAATCAGAAGTGTTCGTTTAATTTCGTAGTTTCCTAAATAAGACACCATAGAGTAGTTGAAAGAAATGGATTTTGCAACCCAAAGAATCTTAGTCTGAAAATCACTATCAACCTCACAATGAAATTCCGGAATAGTGAGAAGTTGGTGAGAGACGTGAGTTTAGAATTCTGACTCGGCTTGATTATTTTGTGAACTTGGTTTCTAAACCTTTCCAACCCTCAATTTCCTTATCTGTAAAGTGGAAATAAGTGGTATAACTTCTCAGAAGGTTTGGTAGCTCAGTATCTGACATGCAGCATGTACTCATAAAGCCGGAGTGTCATTTTTAACCATGCAAGGAGTCATTTAACTTCTCTGACCCTCACTTACCTTCTCAAGTCCTCCTTCAGCTTGCCTGTACAATATTGTGGGAGCAATCACAATGCATTCAAGGGGGTATGGCACACAGTGACTCTAACAGAAACGTTAGTATTAGTAATCTCGGTAACAATAGCCCTAGTACTATTAAATTTAATACTAATTAATACAGGTGTTAATGCTGGCAGTTCTAGTAATCATGAAAGTTTGTGGGTAAGAGAGAAGATGCAGCCAGGACCCAGATCTGGTCCTGAAAAATGAGTATCAGAAGTTTGTTTTATTAATTTGCATTTTTCAAATCAAATGAAAGTTTCCTTTCACTCTCACTGCTTCCATTTTCCTTCCTGCCCTTCGGAAATCATTAATCTCCTATTTTCAGATTGATTTTAAAAAGCCAGCCACAATGCCAGTGGCTGCCCTCATTCCTCTGCCGAAGTGATTTCAGTTTCCTCTAAAATATTAGATTTTTCCTCACTCGTATTTACTATGCACAGATGCAGAAGGAGAATTACTCAAGTTTTGCAATAAAAATAAGCTTGGCTTTGTGAGCACCTGCTTTCCGCTGTTTAATAATGCCGAGCTCCCTTTTTCTATGTGCTTCTGTTTACTCTTCTGCAAATTATTTTTGTTCTCCGTTGACAAAGATAAATGATGGGATTAATATATATTGAAGAAGTCTCTGTGAGCAGTATGCCAGCCCGCAGGAAGGGTGGGTATTATTTCCCTCAGGTAAGGCAACACAGCAAACTGGATTAAGAGTAATTTGCTGTGGGGCTTATAGGTGATCATGAGCCATTAGTGGTACACCATTTATGAAAATTGCTTTTTCTTAAATAAAAATTAGAATGACTTTCACTACCTTGTCAGGACTGAGCCAAGCCAACTGCATTCTCCCCCAAGGGAAAACAAAATACCAATGGCAAAGCTTAGATTTTTTTCATTTAAACTCAAAGCAATTTTCAAACTGTTCAAAATAACAGGGAAAAAAAAAAGTGTATGGCAAAGAACTTTATTCTCTAAGGTCCAAGACTGCTGCTATAGAGTTGAAAACTCTAAAAAAGATGAAAAGAAAAGAAACGATACACAAATATTTGAAAGAAAAATGAGTAAAATGAATCCAATGTTGTACTTTTTTAACATCATTATGAAAATTACACAAATCTATGTAATTTAAGCAGAGATTTTGCAAAATGTGGTTTGAGTGAAGACTTTCAATATAATGGTATTTTTGTTTTCATCTTACAGAATCTCGTTGAGTAATATTTTCAAAGAACAGATTCAAAAGGTACCTAAGCATCTCCTCTCTCTTGGGGTCCCATTTATCAAGCGCAGGGACTCCAACAGATGGGATGAAGCACCTTAAACGTGAGCTTACATTCTGGGGCTGCCCTAGGAGAGAACATTTTCATCTTGTTAGGAAGGTATTCATTTACTCTTGTGCCCACAATAATTGTTAAAACTTTTTACCATTTGAATAGATTTGTTTAATGCATTAAAGATGAAAATAAAAAGTCTCAAAAATGCTCATTATTTAGAATCATGAAAAAAAAAACTTGCCTTTTCTGTTTTAATCTGAAATTTATTTTGTTTTGGTGTTTGAATAAAGTAGCTTTATTTCGTATTTTTCCAGTTTCCATCTTGGAGTAAGAATTGCCCTCAGGCCGACATCTTCAAAGTGAAACAAAAAGAACGCAGGGGGCAGTTATGACTTACATTGTACTCAAGCAGACATTAGTTTTTCCAAGAACAACAGCAGCTGTGGATCTGGTACAAGATTATGCCATGGGTGATTGCAAAGTCCTGGATCTCTCATATGAGCATTGGGGGTGTGGAGCACATTCATGATTCAGAAAAGAGAAAGAAAGACTTGTGTGTTCAGGGCCTTGGGGTAAGGTTAGAATAACACACTTTTCTGTCTCAAGTTAACCAACTGGAAACTGGAGTTCTCTTGAAGCCAGAGACTCTATCAGTCATCTGAATTAAAAAGGGGGTTTCTAGAGTTTTCATCAAGCTCTGACACCTTGATGCACCAGAAATGGGTCAGGTATGGCGTTAGTGGTGCTGTGGAGTGTACAGTGTTCGTTTGTGAGGACACCCACACCTAATTAATAGTGACGGGGGCCTCATGTGCAACACCTTGCTCCTGCCTTTTCCCACACTTACTCAGCTCACAAACATAAATCCCATAGTCACCAATACCCACACTGGCACCTGGGCCTAGGCAAATACAGATAATGTAAACTCTGCCTCATGGACTCTACCCACAGAGGGAACTGGATTTAAGTATTAAGCAGAGTATAAACCTCACAAAATCTGGATTCATTGATTTTGTAACTTGGATGGCACCCAAATTTACAAAGGGTTGTCTGGATCCTTAGAATGTCACACCAAGGAGGATTCCAAACAGGTCTGCAGGTAATCAGTTACTCTTAAACCCAGTTGTCCACAACTGAATTTCCCAAATCTGTTCTAGGAGGTTTGGCCAATGCCCAAGTTAATCAAATACCTTCATGTTCATTGGAGGCTAACAGCTGCCCATTAATATAAAGCCTGAGTAAACAGGTGGTGTTAACTATCATAGTGATACTTTACCCTCCTCCATGTTGTATGTATGTAGCACTAAATGGCCTGACTTTTTATGCTCCTCCAAAAGTCAGGCCATTTAGTGCCACATATACACAACACGTAAAGATAAACTAGAACAAATGGAAACTTGTCCAGTTCAGATATATTAAATTGTTCTCTGTACCAGCTTTTCACAAGCAAGCAAGCCAATTCAGAGCATTCCATCTAAGAAGCTGGAAGTCTCTTGATGTGTGTAGCTGTGTTAGAAGGATTCTAAATGGGAAAAATGAGGTATATAGTTGAGGACAGTTCCCTTCTAGCCCCTAGAATTTCTAAGATTATCACTCAGTGGCCAAGATGGTCATAGAAATATGGTTCTCATGAGAAAATCAGATGGCAGGACCAAGGCTCCTGAAGAGACCCTCATCACCATTCCTAAGGAGTGCTCTTGCAAACCAGCAGAGCCCACTCCACTCTCCATCCAGTTAATTCGGCCCATCTTTCAGTTTACTGCAAACTCCTCCTCTCCATGCAGACTCCTCTGACCCTTGCACTGGGCCAGGCCTCCTGGTTACCTGCTCCCATAGCACCCTGCACTGCTCCTGGTAATACTTAGCAGAGGTGTGATAAATCATTATTAGTGTAAGTTCATAAGTAATGTGGGGATGGGGGTCTTGCCTGTATTCTTCTCACACAATGCCTCTACAAGGCAGATTCTCAAAAAATATTTGTTTAATAAACTAACGATGGATAAGTGAGTGAAGACGTGTGAACAAAAGTCACTTACAGGTAAATATCTGACAAGGAAGACCTGAGTAAATGTATATTTTCTTTTTTCTACATATATCACAGTGTGAGGGACAAATAATCCCTCTATATGGATATTAGAAGCCAGGCTTGGTTGGCTGCTGTGTAATATGCAAAGCCACATGGCCCACCAGAGCCTACCAAGAGGTTCATGTACCAACTTGCCCTTCAGTCAATTGAATGATGAACCTGTCTCAACCACTCCCTATCAGTAATTACATGTTCACGTGCAAGTTTTTGCAGCTTGCCCTCTGGCTGGGAACCTTTCCACCAAGACTGTAGTAAAGGAAGTGCGTGCATATGACCTGACACTGCATGGCATGTGTTCCTGTAACTAAGTGCAATTCAGAGGAACAGGTCTCAGAGATGAGAATAGGCCAGACCCTGATGGTCTCCTCTAGGTTGGAACCAGAAATAAGATCTCCAGAGATTTTATTTATTTATTTTTAGTTTTTTTTATTTTGTAAGTTTTCTTTCAGGAAAAGTCCCAGATAAATTAGAAACAAAATAGAAATTTGCAATTGCTTCATATGAATAGAACAGAATGTGCAGTATTTTTCTATGAGAAACCCTTAACTGAGGTAAATGGAATCTTAGTTTTTTTTTTTTTTTAATGTATCCTTTCTTGCAACAGGACCACATTTAAATAAACTTGAAAACATAAATTACTCCATTTCAAGGGAAGCTCTGTTCTACGCAATTCTACCGCCAGGCTGATTCTCCTTATGCATGGCTCAGATCTTTTCTTCTGCACGTGACCACATTTCCACCCTGGCTTATTGAAGATGGGAACTAGCTGATGGATGATTATAACTCCCTTGATGATGTTCCTGGACTGCATTTTTTTTTTGTGGTTGTTCCATTCTATTCTTAGAATTCTTAGATCATATTGAATATTATATTATCTCTAATATTAGGTCATATTGGTCCGTAACATTGCCATTATTATTTTGAATTCTATTGAATTCTTACAAAATTCATGAGTGCCTTTAAAGTTCTATACCTCTGCAAGCTTTTGGTATAGTTCCATTGGTATTGTGATGACAGAAATTGACTTGGCATTGACCTTGGTATGCCTGGTGAGGTAGAAAGGGCACTAAATTGTGGATTAGGCTCTGCTCTCAATTCCTGCCTCCACCATTACAGCCATGGAACCCTCAGCTTCCTGGGCTTCTATCTCTTCATACCTAAAATGAGGACACAGACTAGCCCTGAGGTTTCTAACCCTGGCAGCTCATCAGAATCACTTGTGTATGAGTTACACTGCAGACTCCAGAGCGTACCCTGGGAGATTGGGTTCAGTTGGTCTGGATGGGACCCAGATGGACCGGATGTGATTTGAGGGTACCTGCGGCTAAGATTTCAAGAAATTCAGAAGGATGAAAATCTGGGTCAACTTTGTGGATGAGGTTGACTTAAACTAAGCTTTAAAATGTAGCCAACATTTCAATAAGCAGAAATGGGAGAAGGTCTTTGGGAGAAATTTTAAAAAATAGAACATGTGCATGGATGAGAAAGAGTGAAGTTTTATCAGTGAAGGCTGGGTGTGGTAGCTCAGCCTGTAATTCCAGCACTTTGGGAGGCCGAAGTGGTTGGATCACCTGAGGTCAGGAGTTCGAGACCAACCTGGCCAAAATGGTGAAATGCCGTCTCTACTAAAAATACAAAAATCAGCCTGGCGTCATGGGGGGTGTCTGTAGTCCCAGCTACTCGGGAGGCTAAAGCAGGAGAATCTCTTGAACTGGGGAGGCAGAGGTTGCAGTGAGCCAAGATCATGCCACTGGGTAACAGAGCAAGAATCTGGGTAACAGAGATTGTACTAATTTACAATCTCATCTGCAACATGCAAGAATTCTGTTTTCTCCATATCCTCACCAATATGTGTTATCTTTCCTCTTTTTTTTTTTTTTTTTTGAGATGGAGTCTTGCTGTATCACCCATGCTAGAGTACAGGGGCATGATCTCAGCTCACTGCAAACTCTGCCTCCCAGGTTCAAGTGATTCTCCTGCGTCAGCCTCTCGAGTAGCTGGGACTACAGGTGTGCACCACCATGCCCAGCTAATGTTTTTTTTAAAAAAATTTATTAGAGACAAGATTTCGCCATGGTGGCCAGTCTGGTCTCGAACTCCTGACCTTAAGTAATCCACCTGCCTTGGCCTCCCGAAGTGCTGAGATTATAGGTGGGAACCACTGCACCAGGCCTCTTTCCTCTTTTTCATAATAGCCAACCCAACATTTATGAGGTGGCATCTCGCTGTGGTTTCAATTTGCATTTCTCTGATGATTAGAAGTATTGGGCATTTTTCACATATCTGTTGGCCATCTGCATGTCTTCTTCTGAGAATTGCCTATTCAGGTTCTTTGACCATTTTTAAATAAGGTTATTTGTTTTCTTGTTATTGAGTAGAATGAGTTCCTTGTACATTTGGGACATTAGGCTCTTAACCTCATGTGTGATTTGCAAATATTTTCTCCCAATCTGTGGGTTTTCTCTTCACTCTCCTGCTTGTTTCCTTTGCTGTGTAGAAGCTTTCTGGTTTGAGGCAATCCATCTGTCCATTTTTGCTTTTGTTGTTTGTGCTATTGGGGTTATATCCAAGAACTATCATATAATTTCATGTATATATGGAATCTTAAAAAGTTAAACTCATAAAAATAGAGGGTAGACTGGTGCTTACCAGGGGCTTGGGGAGAGGGTAGATGGGAGAAGGGGAGATGTTGGTCAAAGAGTACAAATCTCAGTTAGACAGGAGGAAAATCCCATCCTCCAGGGTTTTCAATGTTCTCACCACAGAGAAAGGATAAAATACTTGGGGTGATAATTAGCCTGGTTTCATCATCCCCAAATGTATGCTAAATGTTAATTAGCCTGATTTCATCATCCCCAAATGTATGCATGTATTGAAACATCATATTGTACCCCCATAAATATATACCATTATTATTTATTAACCCAAAATATAACAAAACAAAAACAGCTCATCTGGATTGCCTACTAGTTGTAGCATGTAACAGCCTCCTATGTGCCAGCCTAAAGGAACCGCTGTTGACATGCTGGACGCTGGGGTCGGGTCCCCTGCCCTGCTCGGCTCCTGCATCGTGGGCAGCTTCTCCGGGCTTGGTGTGATCCTCCTCCGCTTGCCTGTGCAGGCTGGCTGGATGCTGCCGCCAGCCCCAGGCTGCTTTGACTTGCTCCTGTCCCTGGACCCCTTCTCCGTGCCTGCAGTAATTCTGCTTCCTTGCCAACTCCTATGTGCACTGGGTGTTTCAGAAAGCAACCTAGAAGGAAAAAATCACCCCGGCTAAGGATGAACAAGTCAGGGACAGAGCTCAAATCAAATAAGATGTCACGTGTCATGAAACAAATATGAATAGGTTGAGATCTTCTACGGTCCCGTGAGGCCTCAGGCCCAGCCAGCACTCTCTCTTCAGTGGAGCTAAAGGGTTTTTTCTTGAGACTCCTCCTTTTGGTCCTTCCTTGGTGGTCAGCCAGGCTCCTAAGCTCACGTAGGAGCAATGAGACACAGAGAACCAGCAAAGCACAGGCAGTCAGAAGGAGTGAGAGCCAGGCATTGAGGCAAGGGACAGAGCTGCTGGAGCGGGAAGAAACGGTCCCCACTCGCCCTCAGAATGCCCAAATCCCCTGCCTGCTGTGAGTTCTGGAGAGCCTTCCCACTGTGCCCTTCCTTCTTGAGTAGATTTGCAGCACACAAAATTTTCTAAGACCGTTAACTACAATCCTATAAAGGGTTTTTCTCAGATGCAAAGACAACACATTCAAGTGAAGCTTTATCCCAGTTAGACCTGATCCTCTGGGCACCAGATGAGCCCCTGATGCCAGGTCTGAGGCCCCACCCTCTGTGCAGAGCCAAGTGTGCCTGGACAGTCTCACCCTCTCCCCTGCCTAAGCCTCCAGGGTGTGGGCTGCAGGAGGCAGTGGGGTTAGGCAAAGAAATGATACACTTTGGGGCCTTCAGGCTCTCTGTTTAGTATCAGATAATGTACAGATAAATTAACCCATTTACATTTTAATGACAAAAGTCATAATGAAATGAATCTGCAACACTACCGGTCCCACCTCAAGAGGTCTCCTTTGCAGCCATCGGAGGGAGTGGAGATGAGCACTGTGTATTTTCCAACTTGGTCTAGACACTGATGCTCCCTCGGGCACCCAGGATGCTGGCACCTTTGCGTCTGTGAATTAGCATCATCAGCTGTACAGTGAAAAATGTGGGGCCCCTCCCCCAAGGCTTTGGTTCAGCTCTTCTAGGGCGACGCCAGGAGCTGTATGTTTTTTAAGCTCGCAGGTAATTTCAGTGGATACATATCAACACCAATCCTTGCTCTGTATTCTAGGAATCAGGGTGGGAAGAGCCTAGGGGGAGAGGGAACCAGGGCCCAGAGGGGTGAAGTCACTTACTCAGAGGTTCCACAGCTTAGCAGGTCCCAAAGCCAAGGCTGGAGGCTAAGATGCTGGGTCCTGACCCAGTAGCCCCTTGTGGGCAGCTCCCTGGGTTCTTCTTCTTTCTCTCTTTTCCTTCTACCGGATCCAGGGATACCTATGCACACAATGTGGACCCTATGTCCTCGGAGTTTTATGAGCCGCATGTTGGAGTTTCATCTCCAGAGAGTCAAAACCAAGCTTCTGGGCCCAGGGTGGCAGAGTCAGTCACAGGAGTCGCCTTCCCCAGTGCAGAGCAGTGGGTGTCCCTCCACAGCCACGCCAGGGCAAGGCACCCACACTGCGTCACGAAATTGTTGTTGCTTTGCCTTCTCAGAACCCAGAGCTTTAATTAAATTTGGACATCGCAAAATTGTTTTTTTTTTTAAAGCTTCCATTTTCCTTCCCTTTCAATAGATCCTGAACAGTGAATCTGCCACAGCTCAGCGCTGGGCTGCCTCCTGGCTGGTTTTCCATCGCCTCCAGGGAGAGGTCGGAGCTCTGGGCTGAGGCCACTGCTCTCCTCGGTGCCAGCCCTTCGTTCTCGCTTGTCACCGCACACACCTAGTTTCACGAACGCCGGCGCCTGTCAGCCTGGCCTATTGATTGTTCCCACATTGCTATTGCTCCAAAATCCAGTGCCTTTGCTCACACCACCTCCCAGGATTCGGAACACCTAACACCCCAAGCAGTAGTTCCCAGTCCTTTCTCTTCCAACGCCTCCAGCTCCACCACGTGTCCTGCTCTTGAGAAGGCTTCCTGAGGCAAATCTTCCTAACTCACCTCGGGGCCTTTGCAGCTGCTCTGCTCTTCAGCGTTCCTGCTCTTTCTCATAACCTGCTCCTTTTAAAGTTTCAGCCTCTCCCCACATTCCAGTAACACTGTCGCCTCACCCCATTTTACTTCCTTCCCATGCACGTCGCGATTTGAAATCATCCTGAAGTTGTGTCCCCTTGCGTGGTTTTGCCCTACGTAAATGTAGACGTCGTGGTATCCAGTGCTTTCTCCGTCCGGCTCACCCTCTATCCTGACACCTAGCACAGTGCAAGCACAGGGTAGATTCTCCATCAGTATTAATGCGGTGGGTATATGAGTGCAAGTATCTGTGGCCAGAGTGGGCCAAATATAGTTCCTGTCCTCCGGGTCGTGGCATCTTGGGCCTATAATCCAGCCCACTGCAAGCCTCTGCTCAGTCTGGGCTGTCATCTGCTTGTTCACCATCTCCTCAGGTGAATCCTCTCGCTCTACCAATTGGAGGGTCATATCTTTCAGAGATGGGACGTAGACATCTGGCTTTGCTGGTGCACAGCAGGTGCTCAGGAAATAGGCAAAGCTGATACAAGAACACTTCCTGTGGCCCAGGAGGCCAAATTCTGGTTTTAGGGGTAAAGGACAACCACTATCTTTGCTCGCTGTGAGAATGGGCAGTTTTGAAAACAAAAGAGCCGCCGTATTTGCAAAATCATTTAGTTACAAAACTTTATACACTAATCTGCATAGTAAATCGCACTCTGGGACTAGAATATGGTAACTGGGACCCACGGGCAGGATGAAGCCAGACACCTCTTTCCTGATGGCCTGGAGACGCAAATGGTTCTTAGGCTGTTGAATGGTTACATTTGAAATGATTATATAAATACCTAGATAATATTCTGGAATTTTCCCTCTGGACCTACAAGCCTAAACCATTTACTCTCTGTATTTTGCCAGCAGCTGGTTGATTTAGAGTATTGAGTTCTCTTCCAAAAATCTTACAAAACAGCAAATGCTGTCTTACGCTGTTGTTCGGAAGATCAAACGCGCGCCAGATGAAGCGAGCAGGTGCAGAGCTGACTTTCAACTCTAGAGAGACTGCTAGGTTCTGGGAAAAGATCTGCTCAAGGAACAGATCATCTTCTCCCCGATGCGAACAGGTTGTTCGTGGTGAGCACGCAGGCGCACCTGTCAGAACGTGGCCAGTCGGGAATGTGCTAGGAAATCGGCTGTAGAAGGGCGTATTCAATCCTGTACGAATGTGTGGCTGAAAATGCCAATTTCACCTGGCTTAAGCCCATGTTTTTTTTTCACCCGTAGTGTTAACTCTGATTCCTTGAGGTCTGGCTTTTAAGAATGGCACCAATATTGCCATCCTTTCCTTCACGACGTAGTGCCTGTTTCTCTTAATGGCTACGGAGACACCCTCAGACACAGACTGGACCTTTTTCCTTAAGAAGAGGGTGCGCTGCAGAGAGGTTATACCTCCGTGTGTCCACTTGGGGGCTCCATAGAACAACATCTGTGTTAGAGCCCACTTCAAAACCAACCCACAGCATCTCCATTGCCAGTTTAAGCCAAATACAATAAATGTCTGCCTGTCTGCTCAAATCTGTAATTTCTGTAAATACAATAATAAAAATGTTGTGATATTTTATTATTGAGATAAAGGAGATTTCAAGTGAGATTCTTCTAGTCAGAAAAGCCAGTCTCGGAATTAGACTTAAACGTTATCCCCATTCAGGTTGGGGAATTCGGAGGACCGACTTGAAGTCAGACCCCTGCCTGCTCTGGAGAATCAGCTGTGGGCTGGGGACCACCTCCTTGCTGCCTCTGGAAGAAGCGTACTGTCAGAGTGCACCAGCCACCAGGCATTTCATGCCACACTAGGGCTGTCAGAAGTCCAGTATCTGCACCAAGTGGATGCCTGGTCTGAAATAAGAGAACATTCTGAGTGGTCCCAATTTCACCAGAAGTACCATGTCAACGGTTATAAGTAAACTATTCATGTCATCTGGTGGCTGGGAAAACATTTAGAAATCCTCATGGCCTTAATCCTTCACAGCTCTTTACCATTTTTAACAGATTTTCACTTGCAAAGCTCATTTTATATCATAAAATATACATGAGATTGTATTTAAATTAAAAAATTATCACAATTAAATGACTAATTTCATATCTGGCCCAATACTTACTGTTCCTTTGCTATCTTTCAGAGGCTTGAGTTAGTTTATTTTAAAAGACTATGTGGGACCAGGTGCATTGGCTCATGCCTGTAATCCCAGCACTTTGGGAAGCTGAGGTGGGCAGATCACTTGAGGTCAGGAGTTCGAGATCAGCCTGGCCAACATGGTGAAACCCCATCTCTACTAATAACACAAAAATTTGCCAGGCGTGCTGGTGGGCAGCTACTTGAGAGGCTGAGGCAGGAGAATCCCTAGAACCTGAGAGCTGAGATTGTGCCACTGCACTCCAACCTGGGCAACACAGTGAGACTCCATCTCAAAAAAAAAAAAAGACTGTGTGCTCTCCTTCCAACAGCACAGTCTTTCTGAAATATCTGAAGCATGACCATGCAATGTAACAGGACATCTCTGTTTCCAGACATCAGTTGTTGGGAACTGATCCTGAACAAACCTTTCTCTCATCCACCTGATACTGAGAAGTTACCCAAGAGCTAAGGCAGAGCTCTCATTGGGGTCTTCATGCACTTTTGAGAAATGAAAACAGATCTCAGAAAAGTCCATTCCAACCATATTCTGCTATCAAAGTTATGTCTGTACTGTCATGGTCTTATATTTCTCCTTCCCAGTCTGAACAAATGTTACCAGTTTCAGGGTTTTGGAAATCTCACCAGATGATAATTTCACCAGCCCTCTGTGATTAGAAAACAATACTTGAGGTAAGCTGTTTCTGATCTCCTGCTAATCTAAGATAATTGCTTTTGGGTTTCATGGGGAATCTGAAATGCTCTGTGCCAGATTCACTGAATGGGACTACTGGAAAGGAGCTTTTGGGAAACTTTCACCTCTACTGACAAATCTGTCTTTAGCAGAGGTTCTATTGCAAAAGTGTCCTTTCTACAAACTGCCAGCTCGCTGTAAGAATTAGCTACTACTAATAGAAACTCTAGAATATTCTTACTCAAGTCCCCAGCTTCCTCCCTCCCTCTCTTCTTTCTGTCCTTCCTTCTTTTTTTCCTGTTTCCCGTTTTTTCCTTCTTCTTTCTCTCTCTCTTTTTTCTTCCTTTTTTTTTTCCCATTTTTTAAATTGTTTAACGACCTTCTGGGAAACCCCCAGAAACCGGCTGTCAATTACAGCTCTCTTGTTGGGTGGGTTTGAGTGGCAAAATATATTTCTGAGCTTGACCTTGCAATTCCTAGGAGAGAATATCAGAATTAGGTTGGTCCCACTGGGACTGTTGAACCTCAGGTAAGGTCTCCAGATGTTCTGCCAATTTCCTTTGAATCCTCTGACTTGCAACTTGGCAGTTGGTTCTCAGAGCTTACGTTAAACTTAGACCTCACAACCTCAAGCAAAGAGTTTTGGGGGCCAGGCCTTGCTGACCAGTTGTGCCTAAGCTGTGCTTTCAGGAATAAGGACAGAGGCACCAGAACCCTAATGCACAAAGCTCATTGTAGAGAAGGCTCCTAGGCCCACATGACCCTGTTTGGAAGTGCAAACCCAGCTACTCTACAGACCCTCGCATTCTCTTAGACACAGATGGGTCTACATTCTGGAATGATTTCCCAAACCTTCATTTTGCAAAACTAAAGCTACTGTCAAGGATTCTCTTGGCCCAGTCACATACATTTTCCCAGGAGGCTTTATTTTCTGGGGAAATTCACATCCATCACTGCCCTTCTCTTCTTTGGGCTTCAGAGTCTTTGCACCGATTTGAACTAATCTGTGTGCCCATTGCCTGGACACAGTGGAAGTTTGGGGGACTGTTTGTCTCCAGGTTGGCTGTCTCTTCAGAGTAAACCTTCATGGATAACTGCGAAAGTCAAAGATCCCTGAAATGCCTTTACTTCCTCTGCAGCCTGGTGGGTTAGATAGACCCCAAAGGAGAAAATTAATTTTGAAGAATAACAACCATAACCTAGAATGTGACTTTGCTCTTCTAGTCCTTATAGAAAATATGTAAGATGGGAACTATTACTGATCCCCACGTGACAGAGAAGAAGCTAAATCTTGGAGAGGTTTGGCAGATTTCCCAAGGTCATGAACCTGGTAAGTCAACAGGTTGGGTCATCTCGTGGCCAGTCTAATCAAGGGCATTCGTTTGCAAGAAAGGTCTAGGATGGCAAGGACACCAGTGTTCTCCAGGGCTTACTGTGAGTTAGATACGTCTACTCTTGAACATGCAGGAACACCAGAAAGGACTATTGATCTAGCAAAGCTAAGTCTGTTTCACCTACTGCATTTGCCCAGGGGCCAGGGGCAGCCCCTGAGCGTAGGGTCTCTAAACGAGGATGTCAGGATAGGATATTTACTGGGTTTTAGTGAGGACGCGGGAGTAATTTTTAAGGTTGATTTTGGAAGGTGGGAAGCCACTGGGTTTGAGCAGAGTTTCTGACCGGTTATAGATTGGTAGCACAGCAAGGGGAGGGAGATGAAATGGACTAGTGTTAGTCTTGATAAGGAAGCAATGTCATTGGTTCAGAGTCTTAATTTCAGGAGAAATTCCCGGATGTGATTTTTGTTTGTTCTCAGCACTGCAGCTAAGTCATTTTTGCTTGTTCTCAGTAGTTTAACAAAGCAATCTGGTTTCAGTTCTCAGGCACCAGGGGCAGACCAGTAGCTAGAAACGGACAAGATTCCTGCTCTCAGGGAGCCATGTCCCCACGAGGTAGCCACTGTCCTTAGTAGGCAGTGTGGAAAAGAAAGGGAGATGAATAATGATATTCCAGTTTCCACACATCAGTGAAAGTTGGGTGTGGGGCTTGAAGTTGGGACTTAAATTTTGGTTCTTTGAGCTCCTAGCCTCTGCAACGTTAGCACTCAGTCAAGAACATTCCTCCACTTCTTCTCTGCTCTCCCAGTGAAATACCCAGAGCAGGGTCATCACAGAAAGAAGAACAGGACCCTTGGGATCTCACAGAGACACCTGAACCCATGCTCATAGCGGCATTATTCACAATAGCCAAGGCATAGTAGAAAGAGCCTAAATCCCATCCATGGATGAGTGGATAAAAAGAATGTGGTATACACGCACAGTGGAATATTATTCAGTCTCCAAAAAGGAAGATAATTCTGGAATTTGTGACAACATGGATGGAGCTGGAGGATAGTATGTTAAGTGAAATCAGCCAGGCACAGAAAGACAAACACCACATGATCTTATTTATATGTGGAATATATATATTCCAAAATAGTTAAACTGTAAAAGCCAAGGATGGAATGTGGAATAGTGGTTGCCAGGGTGTGGGGAGGGAAAAGGCAGGGTTGCTGGTCAAAGACAGAAAGTTTCAGTCAGGCAAGAGGAGTGGGTTCTGGAGACCTGTGATGTAGGATAGTGCTAATAGCTAATGAAGCAGAATTGCACTCCTAAGATTCTCTAAGAGGGTGGAGGTTATGCGATGTGTTCTTATAATGATAATAATAAGGGTGAGAAGAAACTTTGAGAGGTTTAGACATTAAATATGCACAGCTTGATTTTTAAATAAGTAATTTTTAAATACATTTGATTTTTAAAAATAAAGTGATTTTTGAAAAGGAAAAGAAAATACTCCTTGTGGAAATTTACAGATGATGATTCCAGAAAGATATTATATCATTGAACATCAATCATTTGACTTATCTCCCAAGCTCTTATAAACTGTAGGAGTATTAATGGACTTTATTAACCTGTAGATTGATGAATTTTAATTTTTAAGTTATCTATAAATCATCCCTAATGGAGAAAAGAAATAAGAAGGGCTTATTGAACAATAAAGAACATTCGTTTTATATCAAAGTATACATCCCTATGCAGCCTTTTCTTTATCATTCCCATTCAGAAGTCAATACACAATGGCTTTCCTTTTTACTTGTATGGCAACCAAAACTGTATGACATCGCAAAATAGTACAAAACAGAGCCTACAAGTTGAAGCTGTAATAAAAACTACCAGAATATGTGAATAATCTGATTTTTTAAATGGAATGGCAGGGCCTGTGGCATTTTTTTTTTTTTTTGCTAAATAGAGACATATTTTTAGACCTACAAATGGTGCCATGTATTTATTTTCAGTCGGTTGTGTCATATTTTGGATTCCTCCTGTTTTCCATGCTTATTTAAGGCCACGGATTGTCTAGTATCTAGTAAGACCTTGGATGGTTTTGACCACCAGGGGGCGTGGTAGACCAGCAAATTGACACTTGGTCAGTTGAGTCCATCCTTGAACACTTGGGAAGGTTAAACATTAAAGATGGAGGTGAACTTCACTGAAAGTGATTGTAGAGAGATAAAGAGAAGGATTATAACTTTCAAAAGAAACTCTGAGGGTTTTGTTTTGTTTTTCAATTCAGCTCAAACCAAATGGTTGCTTTTTTCCATTTTTTTAAACTGCCCTTCATGTACCTGTGAATTTCCAGCTGGGGCTGAGGTGTGAGAAGCGCTCCTGAAACTTTACGGCAGAGTCATGGTTCTCCCTCCCCCTCCATTACAAAAGGAGGGGACAATGTAAAGGGAATATTAGACGGGCTGTGGTCTGTGCTGAGTTGCTCAGGGTTTGCGGGACTGCTGCTTCCAGGAATCTAGCTTTCTCCAGGCTCAGCTTCAGGGTAATTCAAGAAAGCCTGGAGCAGGAAGACTAAATAGAAGCCTACCCTCCTTTGTTGCCTCTTCTGTCAGTCCAGCAGGGAGACCATCTTAAATCACAGAAACGACTGCCCTACAGAAACGCCGGTGTCCAGAAAGACGGTGCGGTTAATTTCACTACTGTCATATATTATAGGTTTAATAAGATAGGGACTTATCTCAGCAGGGGCTGGGAGTAATCCCATTACTAAATGACTGTCTCTTGGCTCCAAACACACCTTTCTATATTCTGCCTTGTGATGCCGGCACTGGGATTCTGCAAACAGCGAATGAGCCTGGCCAAATGCTCCCGGTGAGGTCTGGAGGGACAGAGGCCCGACCCTTCCTCCTGAGGACTTCCTCCTCCTGCCAGCATCTTCCTAGCAAGACTGCTTCCACCCAGCAGTGGCGGTTCCTTTCCACTGCAGAAGCTGAATCATGTTTGCAGCTTCCGAAAGTCACAGGACCAGCCCCATCATGCCCCCTTAGAGACTCCAGCTCACCCTCGCAGAACTCCAAGCCCAGGGCCTGTGCAAAACAGTTCAGCTATCTTGGAAGGGAGATTGGCAGTTTTTTACAAAAGTAAACTTACCCTTCTTCCCATATGACACAGCAGTTGGGTTCTTTGATATTTGCCCACCTAAGTTGAAAACTTGTATCTCTACAAAAAACTACAAATGAATATTTATGCCAGCTTTATTCATAATTGCCAAAATTTGGATGCAACCAAGATGGCCTTCAACAGCAAGTGGATAAACAGACTGTGGTACATCCAGACAATGGAGTATTATTCAATAATAAAGAGAAATGAGCTAATCAGCCACAGAAAACAACATAGAGGAAACTTAAAAGCGTATTATAAAGAAAGAAGTCACTCTGAAAAGACTGCATTGTGTCATGTCAATGATTTGACATTCTGGAAAAGGCAAATCTATGGAGACAGTAAAAAGATTAGTGTTCGTCAGAGGTTCAGCTGCAGTGGGCTTGTTGGGGATGAGTAGCGGGAGGGATGAATAGGTGCAGGAGAGACATTTTTTGAATTTTAATTTTGTTAGGACAGGGTCTCATTCTGTCACCCAAGCTGAAGCACGATCAGAGCTCATGGCAGCCTTGAACTACCGGACTCAAGGAATTCTCCCACTGCAGCCTCCAGAGTAGCTGGGACCACAGGCATACACCACTGCGCAAGCTTAGCACAGGGGATTTTTAGGGCAGTAAAAAGTATTCTGTATGGTACCCTATGGTGGATACATGGCATTATTTTGACAAATGTGTCAGAGCCCATGGGGTGTACCCAAGAGTGAATCCTGGTGTGAACTCTGGACTTAACTATAAGACTTTAATGAGTAATAACGTAACGATATTGGTCCATCAATTAAACAAATACACCACACCAATGCAAGATGGTACTAATAAGGCGGAGGGATGCAGGCGCATATGGAAACTTGACACCATCTACTCAATTTTTCAAAAACCTGACACTGCTCTAAAAAATAGTCTGTTAATCAATTTGTTCAGAACTCAAAAAAACAAAAGTCTTGGCAGTGTTTTCTATATTGATCACAGGTATGTGCCCCACCATGGCTGGGCCAGGCCTGAGTCTCTCTTGCTTCACTGTGGCCCACGGCAACTGTGTGGGCCACTCTCCTGAGCTCCTCCCTCTATCGAGCTCCTCCCTCTCCTGAGCTCCTCCCTCTCCCGAGCTCCTCCCTCTCCCGAGCTCCTCCCTCTCCTGAGCTCCTCCCTCTCCCGAGCTCCTCCCTCTCCCGAGCTCCTCCCTCTCCTGAGCTCCTCCCTCTCCCGAGCTCCTCCCTCTCCCTGAGCTCCTCCCTCTCCTGAGCTCCTCCCTCTCCTGAGCTCCTCCCTCTCCATGAGCTCCCAGGATTTTCCAGTTTCCTGGAGTCCCTTTTTTCAGGTCTTCCAGCAACAAAGCTGGGATTTTGGTTACTTGGTTCTGTATGCACTTCTGCAACTACATCTCTATTGATCGCTGAGGGATAAAAGTAAGAGAGCAAAAAAAATTTCGCCACCATTTTCAGCACTTTAAATTCCAGTCCTCTTCTATGAGTCACTTATCAGAGTCCTCACAGTGGCCCTGTGCCTTATGTCCAGGTTTTATAACAACATTCAGTGAGCAAGATGAGTGGCGCGTGCTTATCCCATTAAACCTAGGATCACAACTTCTCATGATTTATTTAGATACTTTCATGACCAGAGCCAAATGCATATATCGGCTATCACACAAAGTGGCCTGCACCTCTTAAAAATGCCAGGGTCAAATCAGACAAAAAATACTGAAGAGTTGTCCGAAATTAAAGCAGACTGAAGACAGAGCATAGCTGTAAAGGATATCACTGGGGAAAGTGGCAACATTTAAATATAGTCTGTGGATGGAATAACAGTATTGTATCCATGTTAAATGTGCTGATTTGGGTAACTTATGGTTATGGAAAGGGATATCCTTGTTCTTTGGAAATATATAGCTAAATATTTGTGGGGCAGAGGGTATGCTGTCTTTAGCTCACTTTCAAATGGTTCAAATGCACATAAACACACACACTCTCTCACATACATGTACACACACACACCTGCACATGCATGCAGGCTGAAGGGTGCTGAAGAAAGCAGTCCTAAAGGGAATGCCATTCCTCACCTGACCCTGTCCTAGGCCACCAACACACAGCATCCAACCAGCATTCAACCTTCCAGCTGGACATGGACACCCTCTAGCTGCCCCAGTGCCTCAGGGCACGTGCAGAGGGCTGTCTGGGCCCAGCTGACAAGAATTCATCTATTTGGTGAACTTCCTTAGAGTGAAATAGGAAGGATCACAAGCCTGTTTCATGAGACACACACACACACACACACACACACACACACACACACACTCCTCACACAATGAGTCATTAGGAGGGACAAACACATCTTTAAAAATCCATAAAACAAGAGATAGAACAACAGAGTAGCTTGATGGTAAACTCAGCATCTTTGTGGCTGTGTTCATGTGGCATTCATTCATTCATTCATTCATTCATTTGACACATGTTTACTGAGCTACCACTGCAAGGAAGTGCTGACAATAGTCCTGTAAAAAGACACTTTCCCTGCCGTCTGAAAATTACAGTCCTTTGGTAGAGAATTATTAATAGGCCTCACCTGGGGCACTCAGGTAGAAATAAGAGGACTCTTTTGCAGAAGGCTGGAAGTCTCCCAGTGTTACAGAGAGGAAAGAGCCTGAGAAATCTGATGAATATTGTCAGACTAACACCATGCTTTTCCCCGGGGACCTGGGACCACAAGACAGAGAGATGACTGTTAGGTCTTCAAGGACTCTGTATCCTGTTAAGGAGTTTGGACTTCTAGTAGGACATCCGATGCAATTGATTGATTTTTTTGTTGGAGACCCATTTAATGTGGATACTCAAGGCCTGGCTGGGCAGAGTAGGAAGTGTACAGAAAGCTGGGCAGGGAGGCGCATGGGTGGGAATCAGGCCCACCTCTGGCCCCAAAAGGAGGCTCAGACAGGCCAAGGGGACTGTGGGAAGGTGTCTCACGCTGCAGACCCACCTGGGGAGCCTGAATCCTGGCCCTAGAGAAGGCATTTCAGCCAAGGGGTGAGTGCTCAAGCCAGAGCCTGGCCCAGGGGACAGGGCTGGGCCTGTTTGGGGGCTCTTGGAATCTAGGGTCTGGCATGGCCGGGCCCTCCCGGAGCTGCTGCTGGAATTCAAGATGCCTCTGCCGGTTGGACTGGAGCGGCTACTGGAGGCAGGCGTGGAGGGGATGGTTCTCCTGCTGGTGGTCCAGACAGAAGTTAACCTGGTCCAGGATGTGACACAGCATATTCTGCTTGTCAGAAGGCGCCACCCCTGCACGCCCACGTTCCGGATGGAGCCTAATTCAGGCACTATGAGGGCCCCGCGACGATGGAGCCAGGCGACCGTCGCTCTGAACGCAGGAGCCAGAGGGGGAGCTGGGGGCGGTCAGGGCGGATCACCGATGCGTTTTAGGCAATAAGACAACAGACAGTGGCGATCCCCAACCCTGGCTGCACAATAGAGTCAGGGGTGTGCGGGGTCTAAACTGATCTAAAAATAAAGTCTCATAATTTTTAAAAATCACCCGAGGCTAATGATTCTGAAAATACGGTCCAGAGCCCCCGAGGCCCTAAGGATTGTTTTCGAGGGTCCATAAATTCAAAATATTTTCCTAATACAGTGCTCCTGAGAAACGACTTGCTTTTCTTCACGAGTGTACGCTGGGGCTTTCCAGAGGCGAGGGGACATGGATGCTCCAACAAGACCAAATGCAGAGGCGGACACGGGACGTCAGGTGTCTTTTGTAAGCCAGTCTTTAAATAGAGAGCAAGGAGGTGAAATAGCGCCACTCTTTCCACCCAGCTTCTGTTTTGGAAAGTATAGTACGTTTCATAAAACTGTTCGTTTATGTTACGTATAGTGGCTTTATTAATACGTATTTTTATTATTTTTTATTTTATTTTATTTTTGAGATGGAGTCTCTCTCTGTCACCCAGGCTGGAGTGCAGTGGCTCGATCTCAGGTCACTGCAACCTCCACCTGCCTGGTTCAAGGGATTCTCCTGTGTCAGCCTCCCGAGGAGCTGGGATTGCAGGCGGCGCCACCAGGCCCGGCTAATTTTTGTATTTTTAGTTGAGACGGGGTTTCACCATGTTGCCCGGGCTGTTCTCAAACTCTTGACCTCAGGTGATCCGCTGGCCTCGGCCTCTCAAAGTGCTGGGATTACAGGCGTGAGCAGGTGCCCAGCTGATTAACGCATAAGTATTTTGAAATCTCAGTGATCATTTCTAATACATTAATTATCAGTAGATAAACCCACACAAACCAAATCTCTTTATACTGTCAATAAGTTTTAAGGGTGTAAGGGGATCCTGAGACCCCAAAATTTGGGAACCTCTGTCTAGACATTAATACTAAAAGGTAAAGAGTAGGCTTAAGAATTAGCTAACAAGGGATTTAATTTTAAGAATTATTCAGATAGCGGGGCCTGGATGGACCCTGAATGTCCAAGTAGGTCAGAGCCACAAAAGCCACATTTGCAGCTGCCTGGACTGTCCCTCCTCCTTCCTCATCAATTCCCATCCACCAGAGGCTTGGATTCGGCACAAAACATTGATCCCGTAATTCTGAATCTCATCCTACAGACCTTGTTTCTTGCACAAGCTGAGTTCACAATAAACGTGGAGCTGGGGCATTTCTTTGAAAGTGGCGGATTCTTAAGACGTGCTTTGGAAAGCCGATAATAACTCTCACCTCTTGTTTCCTAGATTAACTTTCCTGAGTGGTTTGCTAATTCCACATGGCTATTTCTCTGTTTCTTACAATTTAACGAAAGATTGGGTTGAGCCATACAAAATTATCATTTTTGTAGGAAAAAAATGTTGGATATCAGCAATTTTATATGATGTGATCTAATAAATTGCCTGGCATTGTCACATTGTATTTTATTTAACCCAGGCAAGAAATGTATTTTGCACCCTTAAGTATATACAAGAACAGCTACCGAAAACAGTTATTCTGAAAATGGCGAGATGTCTTAAAAATGATAGAAGCCCTTGCTTCCTGGCTTTATTCATGGACCTTGCTGCTGGTGCTGAATGTGAGAACAAACCAGGGTCTACTGACTCCAAAGTGTGTGCTATCAGACCATGGTGGCCAGACATGGAATTAACCAGCAATTCATTAACTACTGCATCCCTGTACTCCAGTGTCATGCTGACCTCTATTTGTCATGTGAATCATTCTTAAAGTACATTCTCAGGTCTAGGAAAATTTAGATTACCTTCTTTATAACTCCTGTGAACAATGAATTATATTGCAAATTGGTACTATGTATTATCTAACTCAAAGTTTTTGTCATCTGAAAAATGCAGATAATAATAATATCTACCTAAATGTGTGCAATAATTTAAGGGATTGGCTTATATAGGCGCAGGCTTGGGGTTCAATACATACTATTTTCTCCCTTTCCCCACCAAAAATGCATATACACTCATGTGTATATACAAATTCATGCAACACACACTCACATACAAGAACACCCTTGCACATACAAGCATACTCACGCCTATATACATGCTCACACAGTGCTAGTATGCGTGAACACTTGCATATGCTCGGGGCAAACACAAATAATAGTGCTAACTTCTTATACCGCTGTGTCTCCAGGAAAGCTTTAGAGGGAGCACTGTGGAACAGAAGAAGCATAAATCCAGAACGCAAAAGTGTCTTCTTATTCTCCTTTGCTCTTTGGTGCGTTATGTTTGGTGTAAAATCCCTAGGTCTCTCAGCCAGGTTTTCTCACCTGCACGATGAAGGCAACAAAGATGATAGCAGCTTCCTGCAATTTGCAAGTTATTTTTTCCCTAATGCGATCAACACCTTTAGCGTCTGCAGACGCCAGTTCAAACCCCAATAACATCCCATGGTAGTTTGCTCTTTTGAAGCACTGCTTCCTCCTCTCTTACAGTATGTGTGGCCGACCCGAGGGGTCTTTGTGCTAATTAAATGAAACATAAAAACCCCCTACCCACTCTGTGAGGGTCTGTGATCTCAGCTATGTCCAGCCAGACAGATGACACCCTGCCCTTCATGGGACAAGATTCTATCTCTCTAGCCAGCACTTCTCTCTCCCAGAGTCCCAGGCAGAGCCCACTCCCTTGCCTTGACAGTGACACAGAAAATTTTCCTGCCTCCTTTGAATGAACTTAACACTATGTTCAAACATCGTAAGAAAAAAAAAAGGAAAGAAACCCCTCACACCCACTCTGGTACACCTTGGTGTTTGCCATTATTAGAACAGCAAACGAAATACTATTGATTCAGAGGGTTTGTGGTTTACCGACCTAGTGCAGTTAAGTTCCTCTTCCTACCCCCGTGACTCATGAATACACATCAAATCCTAAATAGTTTATTTGCCGTTTGAACACTTTTTTGCTTTTTGTCCCATTTCCCTTTGGACAGACAACCCAAAGTGCTTTCTTTACCCATAAAAAAAAATGTGAAAACAAGAAATACTATTCTAGGAATAAAGGAAGATGTAAGAACATGAATTTTACGTAGAAAAAAGAAAAAAAAAAACCTCCAGGAAAAATATCTGAGTTCCAATTTATATCCCACAATAATAATGCCCCTTTTATTCCAACGTTGTCCTGGATTGGATAAGAAATGATAGAGTATCCTCACTGAGGAGTAGAGCACTCAGCCCGAGTAAGGTGGGGGCCGAGGCAGGAGAGAGCAGGAGCTAGTGTAGACCTCTGCTTTCCGGATGGGGGAACCAAGGGGGTGGCCTGTTAACTTCCTAATTCACATACCCTTTTAAACCTTACTGCTTGAGGCATGGTCCTGGATCTAGGCTCACCTGGAAGCTTACTGGAAGAGCAAACTCACAGACCCCAAACCTAGTAAACCAGCAATCTGCATTATAACAGAGGCCCAGGTGATCTGAATAGACGCTCAAGTCAGAGAGCAGTGCCTTGAAAAGCTTTGCCAAAATGCTGTGAAGCATAAGCGTCATCACTTGATCTATGGTCCATTAGAACTCACAGGGTAACTTTTCTAAAGTCTTCAATTAGAGGATTTCAGAATTGAAAGGACCTTCTCTCAACCTCAGTTAATGCACAGTTCCCCAAGAGTGGCCCTATTGGGAGACTCTGCTGTGAGCACTGGAGTTAGTCCTCGGGGACCAGTTTTTCAACAGTGCTTCCACAGGGCGAGTAGGAACATGCTTCCTCTTCATTTCCACTCACCCGTTCATACGCATCACAGAGCCACTCAGAGAAAAGATTAAGCTTCTTTCCCTGCCAAGGATTTCTGGAACACGGAAACAACCCCCATGCCTGATCCCGTATCCATTTCTTTCCAAAGAGCTCTGGTAGGTTCAGAATGACTCCCTTGAGGAAGAGTATCTACAAAGTGGCCCTGGACCTACCCCTCTGCTGGAGAGGCCACGTGAAACTATATCAGTATGCTAAGATGCTGGTCCCTTCACATTTTTCTGATGTACTTGGCTGTTATTAAAGTTATGGCTACCTCCTTATTTCCAAGGCAGTCCCGTGGAGAGCTGAGGCTGGCTAGACACTGGGACTGACCGTTGTTATCTATGCCTGTTGTCCACGTGACAGCCAGGGCTAAGGACAAGATTTTCTGTCTCTATAAATAGCCACAATAAATCCTCATGAAATAATACTCGGTACTATAGATACCAGCCGCAGCAGAAAATATACAGATCATAGGCACTGCCCTCCCACAAGAAACAATCTAGTGCAGAGATAGGCTGCAGGAGTGCAAATGGCAGTTTATCACTTAAACTTGTTTGCTGTTCTTGGCAGTAATTCTAAGCACTGAGGCAGTAAGTCTAAATGGTCTTCAGGCAACCAAGTTAAAGAGTATCTTCAATAATAATCTAATAATAATAACTGCCTAGTGCATGCTTCCTGCATGCCGGATTCATTCAGGACGTTTTCTGTTATCTTTTGTGAGTGTATGACTAACTTCGCTGTGCAGGTGAGGCAGCTGAGGCTCAGAGAGGCTAAGTTAGTTGCCTACGTTTACGCAGCCGATGAGTCATTTTGTAGATTCAAATGCTTCTATACCACCATAAAATTTAAAATAGTTACAATATTAACCAGTCCTGAAGAGGTTAACTTATGTTCAGTATGATCTAATTGAGATGGCAGAGAAGTATGTCAAATATTTTAGAAGTATTTCCACTAGAATAGTAAAGATAATTTATTCTTCATTGTTTTGTGGCAATGCAATGTAATGAAGACTTTTTGTAAGTAAATGGGAGCAAGAGGGGCTTGACTAAATTCTGGCTCTGCCATTCACTAGCTTTGTAAACGAGGAAATTACCTAAATTCTCTGCACCTCAGTCCGGCATCTATAGAGTGGACTTAAAAATAGCAACTTTCGAGTGCTGTGGAGCACTGTTGTTAAAATGAGTTTGGAGCGTAAAACACCTAGAAATGCATCTACCATATGGCAAGATGGAAAATTAAATTTATGAAATAATGATTAAAGAATGCACTAACCTGGAAAAGACATTCTAAGACACGGATATGCTAAAAAAATTCATATTCTGGGCGAGAAAACATAGCCAGTGTGGAGCATGGGGTTGGAACTGCAGCTTTCTCATGCTGCTCTCTTCACTGCAGAGTCATCAAGAAGTTGAATTTGAAGGCTGTGGTAGAATCAGTAATCATTTTGGGAAAGGCAGGAGTCTCTGCGTTTAGAATATTATGAACAACAGCTCCAGGATGAATAAGAAAAAAGAGCTGAAAAGAACAGTAAATGAGTGTTGAAAACTTAGTGTAAGTGTGAGAATGAGAGCAGGGTACACGCGGGTAATGGGAGGCTGGCTTTTCGGCTGTACAACATAGGTCGCCCAGTGTTTTCTGTAAAGGGCCAGAGAGAAAACGTTTTAGGTTCTGTGTGCCATACTCTCTGTGTCCCAACCACTCGACTTTGCTGTTGTAGTAGAAAAGTAACAATAGACAGTCTGTAAGTGAGTATCTGGCTGCGTTCCAATGAAACTTTATTTACACCAGGGCCATAGTTTTTCCACTTCTGTTACAGCTGATAGAATTAGAAACTGACTGGCAATGGCATCATCAAGAAACTGTCTAAATACAAAGGATTCCAAGAAAGCTATTAAGACCCTGAAATCCAGTCCAAAAAAATTTATAGGAAGAGATTTTTTTTTTTTTTTTTTGGCCACGAAAAATAAGTCTGCCTTATTGTCTTAGGAATGACTCTGGAGGAAAATATATTGAGCAGGGAAGTGTTTTCTTTATTCCATGTCTGAAAATATGCCTCAAACAGATTCAGATGTGTTAAAATGCTATTTCATCCAAACAGAGGCAGCAGTTTGGAGAAATAAAAAGACTCTGGAGCCAGAGGCTGCTGCTGAACAGAGAGGTTTATGTTTCAAGGGAGTGGAAACCAGGCTGTACCCTGTGTGTTGGCTTGGGCTGGTAACAGATTGCCCGCTTGCTAGGAGCTGGGCTTCCCAAGGAAGGGACAAGCACAAGGAAAGCTTCTTTCCCTCTGCAAAGGAGGAAGCTGCGAACCTAAGCGGTTTCATGATTCCATGACTGGCTCATTGAGAATTTATTGGATGAATTTCACTCATAAAGTTTCTTTTATGGAATTCTAAGGGATTTGCTGGCAGAGATTTCTATGTGAAGGTCAAAAGGAGTAAATTATTTAGCTTCCAGAACAGGCGGTGGTTACTATTAGCAGACTGAACTGCGACAGGGAGAACTTTTTTCTATAAACTCCATGAAGGGAGGGATAAAGACTCCCTCACTCACCTTTGCATCTCCATCCTATGCTTTAGAGCCACGAACAGCAGACACTGATTGCTGAATATGGGGGAGCTGTTTTTCATCGTTGGGTGATACTTCTGCCCCTTCGCATAGCCAGTGAAATGGCTGGGCTGTTGACAGAAAGGATGGATGAGCACTGCAAGTCTTATTATTTCTACTCCTTGAGTCCTCAGACTGTCCAATAACCAATGCTTGGGCTTAGAGTCTGGCCAGAACACAGAGGAAAAGGCTGCCCAGAGGCCAGAGTGAGCTGCCCAGGTGGCCCACTGGGTTTCGGAGCTCTTCTGCATGAAGCTGTTTGAAAACTTTCCAGGAGGTCCTGCTCCTTTGGAAGAGGGTGCATATGACCTTATTTGCCCATAAATCTCAGAAGTTTCACAAGTAAAATTTATAGCAAGTAGTTAACTCTACACATTGTCCTGCCTGCTCACAAGGATAAATAGGAAGTCCTATATCCAAGTTGGGAAAAATAATAAGCTTCATTTCCAAAGTTTAAGGCCAGTTCTTGTTTTAACTAAGTTGTTCTTTGTTCTTCAAAATCTACAATCTATTTTAACTGACGTTAAAATATATTTTACATTCAAGATTAGAAGGTATCTAAACTTTGAGCTTGTGATTTCTATTTAACTGTTTACACAAACATGTGGTGAGATGGCTGTGCTGCAAAATCCAGCTATTTCTTAGTTCTTCTCTGAAATGCTATAAATTTGTGTTTATTCACTGAATTGTCCCCAGTGTTTTATTAGATGTGTATTCTATGAGAGAAAAATCCATAAAAGCAGACATTTGCCATTTTCTTTTTTATAGTATTTTTTCTATATCATTTAATTTTTTTTAGCCGAAGGAAGTAAAAACCTTTTCATTCTACGTTTACAATTATCTTATTTTTCAAATAGAATATAGGGATTTTTAAAAATACTCCTGAATATGATTAGTAACTGTATAACATATTTTCTGTATATTTTGACTATGAGTCAATTTGAAAGCAGCAATTTAAAAACCACTTGAATGCTTAGTTTAGCCTAAACAACGACACAACATAAGAACAATTCTACAATCAAATTAGTAGTCAAATAACCAACGGCAAGTGGAAAATTGATCATCGTATCATTCTTCTATAACCTAATTCAAAACGCAACATTTAAAAATGTAAATCTCTCTTTTCAATGTTAAAGAAGCATCGATGAATATTTCTATGAGTAGGAAAATATTTATTAAAATAGTGGCCACATATTGGGACTGGTCTTAGTCTTTTAACCGTCAGCTCTTGAAATAGACATCTGGGCCAGATGGAGCCCAAGGGCGATGGAAAATAGAACGCAAAACACCAGCCATCTGTGATTGGCGTCTGCAGAGAGGAGGAACCACAGTCCCAATGCCGTCCACTTACAGCCCTAGAAAAGAAAGTCATACATCAAATATTTCATTTGAGAATAATTGTCACAAACACATGATTAATGAAGAGTAATTTATTTGATATGGAAGTTTGGCCTTTTTTCCCCTTTTTTTTTTGATGATGGTGGTCTTGATAAAGTTCTAGCCCTTTCTGTTTTAATGAGAAATGGTTAAAAGTTAAACTAACCTGTCTTACTGGCTCCTCACATTTTTTTTTTCTGTCTACCTTCGCTTCTTGAATTCTATGCACTCTTAACTGAGCCAATTTGTACATATTTTCCATGGTGATATCAAATCCGTAGAAGAATTAATTACTCCATGGAATTTTAAGAAGCCTTGCAAAATAGAGCAAGTGAGCAGAGGGTGATCTCTAGAACTTCTATGTAAGGCTTACCTTGGGCTCATTGCCAGGAATGAACCAGCTCATAATATGATACTTTTATAACCTAATAAATATGACTCCCAGGAACAAGTTCCAATGTAAAAAAGGAAAAGCTTTATATGGTGTATCAGAAGCCCTACTTTCTGATCCCACAACTATCATATCTAAATTTGTAAACTGGACAAGTCACTCGATCTCCATGAGGCACACCTCCTTTCTGTGATACCTGAGAGTTTGACTCACAACACCTAGATCACCTCTAGCACAAAAATACTATGATCCTAAAACTTACTTCTAATTGAGATCTGGATGGAGGGTGTTTCAAATCCACCAAATTCAGGAGATTGTGTGAATTTCTTTGTAAAACAGTGAAGTCTGCCTGATTAACTATTATTCTTAGTCATTTCTACCATTACCTACTTTGATAGCTAAATTTGTTTGTAACTTCAGAAGTCTTTGTCCACCTAGAGAGAAAGTGAGGGCCAGTTCTCTGTGGGTTACATTTCTTTTACTAAACAGCAGTCTCTCTAGGAGTCACACTTCTCAGGACTATTCCATTTGGTCGAGGCATATATGCATAATTTGAAAATGTCTGAAGTCACATTTAAATTGTTGTTTCCACAAGGAGTGCTGTGGCCTATGAAATAAATGTCTAAGTCAGATTGGAAGAGAAAAATGGAGAATGATGGTTGACAAATATACTCATTTCAGAATAATATTTATTCTCTGCCTTCACTTTCATGTCTATATTAGAATAGTAATAATACTTTTCTTCATAGTTTTAGGAGTATTAAATGTGCAATACACATGAAGACTTTAAAAAGTAAGGTGACAAGAATTCCTAATTGTTATAATGTAGCCAACTCTCCGTTGAGGTCCTGGGCTACAGTTTTTCCTTAGACACTTTTGGTGGCTGCAGGAAGCTGCAGGTCCTTTGTGGTGTATTTGCAGGATACAGTTACAACTTTTGAAACTGGCATTACTTCATGATATCCATCAGTGGACAACCCTGTGAAGTAGGTAAGACAGCTATTATAATTTCCATTTAACAAATCAAATTTCCATTTAACAAGTTAGATTTCCATTTGCAATGGAGGTTCAAAGGAGTTAAGCGACTTGCCTAAAATCACAGATCTGGAGACAGTAGGACCAGAGATAGATTCTAGAATTTGCTTCTCATTAAACCTCTTCTCTCTCATTTTTTGTATTTCTTCACAAGGGCTTCAAACGTCATTTCATGAGGGTTTGAAGGTTGATCCAGGGTCTTCACGATGACTCATCAGAGGCCCCGATGATCTTTTTGTTAAAGATTATATAAGAAAAAAATTTTAAAGTCATTTCTCATTTATTTTTAAACATATCAGCAGTGACCCTGTGCTATCCAGGTGAGTGTGGGTGGTTTTAATCTTCACCTTGGGTTGGTTTGTGAACATGCAAGTGCACAGATCCAGAGGCACACTGCAGCATAGCTTGTTAGCTTTCAGAAGGCCTCAGCTCCAAGTTCATGCTCCAGCTAGAGGAGCCTTGCTTCTCTCAATTGGCACTAAAATCGTGCTTCCCAAATTTGAATGTGCAGATGAATCATCTGGAGATCTTGTAAGTTATGACTCAGCATGTCTGGGATGAGGTCTGAAATTCTATTTTTCTAACAATTCCCAGGTGACATGGATGCTGTAGGTCTGAAGACCAAATTTTGAGTTTCATGTCAGATATGTCATTAATCATAAGGATATCATAATTAGTGTTTCTTTGATAAAATAAATGGTGTTCAGTGAACATCTAGCATTGCTTGACTGGGGTACAAGCATTTGGCAAGGCTTAGAGCTGAATTCTCTTCTCAATAGACATGAGACCTCATATTGTATGGAGTTCTGTGTTCAGCTACATAGTATAGAATTCCAGCACCACACAGGAATATGTGGAAGGAAGCAGAGGTTTCTTTAGTGAGATATATATATTATTATTGATAATATCATAATAATAACTTTATTTTCCTGAGAACTTGTCAAGTGCTAAGAATATATTAACTTATTTCATTCAACAGCTGAGAGACAGAAAGGCTCAATACCATGGACAACCAGTGTGAAATAATAATAAATATATATGTGCATATATATGTATATATATACATATATGTGTGTGTGTGTATATATATATATATATGTGTGTATATATATATATATATGTCTCTTTCCCCAGTTCCTGACACACAGCTTCAAAACACTTAAAATTTCCCAGGCAACAGGAGTACTAAAAGGATCTTTTACATTCATATTTGGTCTTTAGCCCTGATTTCTGACACAGAACTCCTAAATCCTCCAGAATTTCCTGCATGATAGGATTATCTTTTGTTCTAATGATTTGACTCTTGGTGGACTTCCAGATGGGGGCTGGTCACCAGACAGACCACATCATACTTAGAAGCTTTGAAGTTTCAGCTTTATTTTCCACTGGAGGGGAGAGGAGTTGAAGATTGAGTTAATAATCATACTCATGTGATGAAGCCTCCATAAAAATCCCTATAAGACTGGGTCCATGTGCCAGGAGGGTGGCATATACCAACTTCACAGTGACAGAAGCTCTTGTATGTGAGACCCTTCTGGACCTTGCCTTATGTACCTTTTTTATCTGGCTATTCATCTGTATCCTTTATCATATCATTTACTTTATTATATAATAAACCAGGAAGGATAAGTGTTTCCTTGAGTTCTATGAGCCATTCTAGCAAATGATTGAACATGAGAATTTGGTTAATTGGGTTGTGAAAGACTGTCTGTAGCTCAGTCAGACAGAAGTTGTGAGTAACCTGCGAACCCACCACTTGTAATTGGCAGGCAGTCTTGTGGGACTGAGCCCTTAAACTGTGGGGTCTGTGCTGACTCTCAGTAGTTAATGTCAGAAGTTATAGTGCTGAAAGAGAAAAGTGTCAACCAAGAATTCTATACCCGGAACAACTGTCCTCTACAAATGACAGAGAGATTAAGATAGTCCCAGATCAACAAAAGCTGAGGGAGATTGTTACCACTAGACCCATCCTACAACAAATGCTAAAGAGAGTCTTTCAAGTTGAAATGAAAGAATACTAGACAGTAACACAAAGCCGTATGAAAATATAAATTTATCTCCAGTAAAGTAAATACATGGACAAATGCAAAAATCAATATTATTATAATGTTGTTTATAAACCTATGCTTCATTTCCTGCAATATTTAGAAGACAAATGAACCAATTCATTCCTTGAAGCCAGCATCAGCCTGATACCAAAATCTGGCAGAGACACAACAAAAAAAGCAAACTTCAGGCCAATATCACTGATGAACAAAGACACAAAAATTCTCAATGAAATATTAATACATTGAAGCCAGCAGCCTATCAAATAGTCTTAGTTTGGTGCAAAAGTAATTGCAGTTTTTGACAAAAAAAACACAAATACTTTTGCACCAACCTAATAAATACACCATTATTAAGTAGGCTTTAATTCTTAGCTATAAGGCTGATTCAACCTATGCAAGTAAGTGTGATTCACCACATAAACAGAATTTAAAATAGAATTTATATGATCATCTTAATAAACACAGAAAAAGGTTTTGATAAAATTCAAATTACTTCATGATAAAAAAAAAACCCTCAACAGACTAGGCATCGAACACATATACCTCAAAATAATAAGAGCCATCTATGACAAATCCATAGCTAACATCATACTGAATGGACAAAAGCTGGAAGCATGCCCCTTGAGAACTGGAACAGGGCAAGATGCCCATTCTCACCACTCCTAGTCAACATAATACCGGAAGTTCTAGCCAGAACAATCAGACAAAATAAAAATATAAATGACATCCAAATAGGAAAAGAAGAAATCAAATTATTTCTCTTTGCTGATGATATAATTCTATACTTAGAAAACCTTAAAATTTTCACTAAAAGGCTATCAGAACTAATCAATGATTTTAGCAAGGTTTCAGGATACAAAATTAGTATACAAAAATCAGTAACATTTCTATACATCAATAATGTGCAGGCTGAGAGTGAAATCAAGAATACAAACCCATGTACCATAGCCAGAAAGAATATAAAATATCTAGGAATACAACTAACCAAAGAAGTAAAATATCTCTATAAAGAGAACTTCAAAACATTGCTGAAAGAAATCAGAGACAACACAAATAAATGAAAAAAAAATCCATGCTCATGGATTGGAAGAATCAGTATTATTAAAATTATCATGCTGCCCAAAGCAATTTATAGATTCAATGCTATTCTTATCAAATAACCATCATCATTTTTCAAAGGAAACTCTCTAAAATTCACATGGAGATAAAAAGAGCCCAAACAGCCAAAACAATTCTAAACAAAAGAAACAAAGCTAGGGTTACCATACTGCCCAACTTCAAACTATATTTTAAGGCTGCAATAACTAAAACAGCATGATACTGGTACAAAAAAACCCAGACACACAGACCAATAAAATAGAACAGAAAATTCAGAAAAAAAAAAAAAAAAAAAAAAAAAAAAAAAAAAAAAAAAAAAAAAAAAGCTGCACACCTACAAGAATCTGATCTTCAACAGAGCCAACAAAAACAAGCAACGGGAAAAGGACATCCTAATTAATAAACGGTACTGGGATAGTTGGCTAGCCATAAGCAGAATAATGAAATTGGACCCTTACCTTTTACCATATACAATGATCAACTTAAGTTGAATTAAATATTTGAATGTAAGAACTCAAGCTCTAAAAATTCTAAAAGAAAAGCTAGGAAATACCTTTCTCAACATTGGCCTTGGCAAAGAATTCTTGACAATGTCACCAAAAACAGTTGCAACAAAAACAAAAATTGACAAGTGAGACCTAATTAAACTAGAGAGCTTCTGCACAGCAAAAGAAACTATCGTCAGACTAGACAGATAACCTACAGAATAGGAGAAATATTTACAAACTATATATCTGACAATGGTTTAATATCTTGTATCTATAAGAAATTTAAACAAATCAACAAGCAAAAAACAAACAACCCCAGTAAAAAATGAACAAACACTATGAACAGACACTTCTCAAAAGAAGACATGCAAACAGCCAACAAACATATGAAAATATGCTCATTATCACTAATCATCAGAGAAATTCAATTCAAAACCACAATGAGATACCATCTCACACCAGTCAGAATGGCTATTACTAAAATGTCCAAAAACAACAGATGCTGATGAGGCTATGGAGAAAAGGGATCACTTACCTAATGTTGGTGGAGATGTAAATTAGTTCAGCCACTGTAGAGAGCAGTTTGGAGATTTCTCAAATAATTTAAATAGCTTCCATTCAACCCAGAAATCCCATTTCTGGGTATATACCCAAAGGAATATAAATTGTTCTGTCCTAAAGACACAAGCACATATGTATCCATCACAGCACTAGTCACAAAAGTGAAGACATGGAATCAATCTAGATGCCTATTGACAATAGAATGGATAAGGAAAATGTGGTACATATACATCATGAAATACTACACAGTCACAAAAAAAGAATGAAATTGTGTCCTTTGCTGCAACATGGATGCTGCTGGAGATGATAATTCTAAGTGAATTAACGCAGGAAAAAAAAATAAATACTGTGTATTATCACTTACAAATGGCAGCTAAATATGGAGCACACATGGACATAAACATGAGAATAATATACACTAAAGACTACCAAATGGGAGAGAGAGGAAGAGGGGTACAGGTTATAAAAATACCTATTGGGTACTATGTTCACTGTCTGGGTGCATTATGCCCATATTACAACCTTGCACATGTACCCCCATATCTAAAATAAAAGTTGAAATTTAATTGAAACAACATGCCACCATATATGCACAAACACAAAAAATAAAACTAAACACAAAAGAAGGCAGCAATAGAGGAAATGAGAGAAAAGACATATAGAAAAATTAACAAAATTATAAAAAATAAGTACATGTAGGCATATAAAGTAATTTTTAATAGGGATATACTTATATTTTATAATTTAGTATATATATTATATTTTTAGGCATATAAAGTAATTATTAATAGATAGTCAGAATGGATTTTAAAAAATGAGATCCAATTATATGACACTTACAAGAAACTCTCTTTAGATTTAGGACACACTGGTTGGAAGTGAAAAGATTAAATAAGATATTTCATGCAAATAACCAAAAACTAACGAGGTTGGCTATACTAATATTAGACAAAAGAATCTTCATGTCAAAAACTTTAATGAGGCAAATAAAGAGGTCATATATAACAGAGCCAATTCTTCAAAAAGACATGACCATTGTAAAGATATATGTACCAAACACCAGTGCTCTAACATATCTAAAGCAAATACAATTTAGTGAATAAACAGAAACCTCTACAATAACAGAAGGAGACTTTAATACCCTATAAGAAAAAATTGAGAGAAAAAAACAAATAGGAGATTAAAAAAACCCAATCGATTAACTGGATATAACAGGCACCTGTAAAGCACCACCCAACAACAGGAGAATACAATTTTTTTCTCCAGTGTACATCAGATATTCACCATGACAGACTATTTGTTAGATCACAAAACAAATTTTAATAACAGTTAAAAGATTAAAATTATACAAAGTATCTTCTCTGATGACAATGGTATAAAATTAGAAATCAATATGAGGTGGAAAACTCATGAATATATAGAAATTAAACAATACACTCTTAAATAATCAATGGTTCAAAGAAGACATCACAAGAGAAATTAGAAACGATCTTTTCTAATAAAGATGAAAATGGAAACACAACAGAAAATTTGCAGCTATAAACGTTTATATTAAAAAAGAAAAAGATCTCAAATCAATGACCTATATAAATTATATAGGTTGACCCTACCTAACTATAAAATAAAGAACCAATTAAGTCTAGCTATCAGAAGGAAGAAAATAGTAAAGAGAACAGAGATAAAATATAGAAAAGAAAAACGATAGATAAAAATTAATAAAACAGATATTAAAAATATCTACAAAATTGACAAAGCTTTAGCTACATTAAGAAAAACAGAGAAAAGACTCAAATAACTAAAATCAGAAATGAAAATGGACATATTACTAATTATTTAGAGAAATAAAAAGAATTTTAAGTAGTAAGAAAAAATATATATACTAACAAATTTAATAACGATCTCATAATAAACAAATTTCTAGAAACAACAACCTATTAAAACTGTATCATGAGTAAATAGAAAACCTACATAAACCTATAACTAGTAAGAAGTTTGGATCAGGAATCAAAAACTTTCCACAAAAGAAAAGTCTTGCACAAGATTACTTCTATCTGATAAATGCTGTTAAGCATTTAAAGATTTAACACCGATCCTCAGAGAACACTCCCAATCCCATTCTCTGAGACCAGTATTACCTGATACCAAATCTAGACTAGGACACTAAAAGAAAAGAAAACTATAAGCTGATATCCCTTATAAACATTGATGCAAGCCTGGGTGCAGTGGCTCACACCTGTAATCCCAACACTTTGGAAGGCTGAGGCGGCAGATCATGAGGTCAGGCATTCGAGACCAGTCTGGCCAACATGGTGAAATCTCATCTCTACTAAAAATACAAAAATTAGCTAGATGTGGTAGTGCACACCTGTAATCCAGCTACTCAGGGGCTGAGGCAATAGAATCACTTGAACCTGGGAGGTAGAGGTTGTAGTGAGCTGAGATCATGCCACTGCTCTCTGGCCTGGGCAACAGAGTGAGACTCTATCTCAAAAAAAAAAAGAAAGAAAAAAAGCCACTGATGCAAAAGTTCTTAATAAAATATTACTAAACTAAATTCAGCAGCTTATTAAGAGGATCATACACTATGACCAAGTGGTATTTATTACTGGAATGCAAGAATATTTTAACACATGGAAATCAGTCAAGTAATATACCACTTTGACAGAATGGAAGGAAAAAACATATGATTATCTTGATGCAAAAAAAATTATTTGATAAAATTCAACACCTATTCATAATAAAAAACACTTAACAATCTAGGGATAGAATGAAACTACCTTAACATAATAAAGGTCCTATATTTAAAACTCACAATTGGCAGCACACTTAATGACGAAAGACTGAAAGTTTTTTCTCTAAGATCAAGGACAAGAAAATGATATCCAATTTTGCTACTTCTATTCAAAAAATTTGAAAGTTACAGCCAGAGCAATTAGGCAAGAAAAATAAAGTCATCTAAAACACAAGGAATAAAACTATCTTTCTTCACAGATGACTTGATCTTATATGTAGATAACCCTAAAGATTCCATAAATAAATACATAAGTACCTGGTAGAACTAATAACCAAATTTAGCAAATTTGGAGTGCACAAAATCAACATGCAAAATTAAACTATGTTCCTATATACTAACAAGGAATAATATGAACACAAAATTAAGAAAACAATTCTATCTACAATAGCATCAAAATGGATAAAATACTTAGGAATAAACAAAGGTAAGAAGATGAAGGACTTGTACACTGAAAACTGCAAAATGTTCCTGGATATTATTAAAGAAGACAAAATAAATGGAAGACATCCCATGTTCATGGATTAGAAGGCGTCATATTGTTGAAATGTCAATATTATTTAAAGCAATTTAAACAATGTCATGTCTTTCAAATTTCCAAGATTGTTGATTCCTCAGGTAAAAAAATTTCATCCTAAAACCCATATGGAATCTCAAGGGATCCCAAATAGCCAAAACAATTTTGAAAAAGCAGAAGAAGGCTCACACTTCCTGATTAATAGACAGCTATGATAATTAAAACAGTGCTGTATTCACAAAAAGACAAGACGTATAGACTAATGGAATAGAATAAAGACCTCAGAAATAAATCCTTGCATATATGGTCTTTCACTAAGGGTGTCAATGCTATTTAATAGAAAAAAAATTGTCTTTTCAGAAGGTGGTATTGAAAAAACTGGATATCTATGTGCAAAATAATAAACTTGAATCTGTATCATATACAAAAATTTACTTAAGATGGGGGAAAAACCTAAATGGTTTTTGGTAAGTAGGACCCAAAACTATAAAACTTTCAGAAGAAAATGTAGGAGAAATTTTTCATGATGTTGGATTTGGCAGTGTTTCCTTAGATATAACACCAAGAGCATCAGTAACAAAAGTAAAAATAGATAAATTGGACTGACTTAAAATTAGAAACTTTTGTGTACGAAAAGACGCTGTCAACAAAGTGAAAAGACAATTATAAAACAATGCAAAATGCTTGAAAATTGTATACCTGATATTAATATCCAGAATATAAAAAGAATTCCTACAACTCAACAATGTCAGCAAAACAGCCAAACTTAAAAATTGGCAAAAAACTTGAATAGACATTTCCAAAGAAGATATACAGATGGCCAACAAGCAAAGGAAATGATGTTCAGCATTGTTTATTATTAGGAAAATGCAAATCAAAATCATTTCCTGATTTCAAGCTTAGTACAAAACTACAGTAAAGAAAACAGTGCTGTATTGACATAAAGACAGACATGCAGACTAATGAAACAGAATATAGACTTCAGAAATAAATCCTTGTATACATGGCCTTTCATTATGGTGTCAAGACTATTCAATAGGAAAAAAAATAGTCTTTTCAAAAGGTGGTATTGGTAAAACTGGATATCTTTGTGCAAAAGAATAAAATTGGACACTTATCATATACAAAACTTTACTTAAAATGGATTGAAAACCACATATAAGACCCAGAACTATAAAACTTTTAGAAGAATATGTAAAGAAAATTTTTCATGACATTGGACTTCACATTCATTAGCATAGCCAGCATAAGACACACACACACACACACACACACACACACACACACATGCACATACACACAACCACACACAGAGAGAGAGGGAGGGAGAAAATAACAAGTGTCAGCAAAAATGTGAAAAAATTAGAACCCTTGAACACTGCTAGTGGAAATGTGAAATGGTGCTACCACTGTGGAAAACAGTATAATCATCCCCCAAAAAATTAAACATAGAAGAATTATGCAATTCAGAAATTCCACTTCTGGGTATACACTCAAATGAATTGAAAGCAGGGACTTGAACAGATATTTGTACACCAATGTTAATGGCAGAATTATTAACAATAGCCAAAGGATGGAAGCAACCCAAATGTTTACTGACAGATGAATTTATAAAGAAAATATGGTATACACATACAATGGAATATTATTCAGCCTTAAAAAGGAAGAAAATTCTGGCACATGCTGCAACATAGATGAGCCTTGAAAACATTATACTATGTGAAATAAGCCAGACATAAAAGGACAGCTATTGTAGGTACTACTCAGACAAAGTATCTAAAGTAGTCAAATATGGAGATGGACAGTAGAATGGTGGTTGTCAGGGGCTGTGAAAAGAGGGAACAGGGAGTGAGTTTAATGGGTGCAGAGTTTTAGCTTGAGAAGATAAAACAATTCTGATGACGGATAACAATGATGGTTGCATAAAAATGTGAATGTGCTTAATGCCACAGAACTGTACGCTTAAAAATAGTTAAAATGTTAATGTTTAATTCTGTATATCTTACAATTCTAAAAAGAGACAATCTTACTGTGAGTGAAATGCTAGTATTCACAAATTCAACCCCCTTCCCAAGAACAAGGTAATTCAAGAAAAATTAAACCAGTACATCTTCTGTGTGACTCACAAATGACAAAGAATTCTCTCTCCTTGTACACGCCTCCTTTCACTTGATTTCATTCAGCTTCTGATTGTGTCCAGTGCACTGTGAACTCTTTGAGCACAGTGTGGAAAGGTGAGCATGTGGCAGGCCGAGAGCGGCCACCCCATCCTGCCACTGCATTGAATCCCACAAGCTCTGAGGATTTTGTTTTCTCATGTAGAGTGGGTTTCATGAGAACATGTAGCCCGGTAGATATTCTGCTGTGCTCTTGCAGAATTAATACTTGTGGAGGTAGACTATAAACTAGGTCTTGCAAACTCAAGCTACCTTAGGTGAAGGGAGATGATTGATGAAGACCTGTAATGTAGGCACCTGATGTGAGGGGGCAGCCTTGAAGAGGTGAGATTCAATCCCTTCTCATTTTTCAACTAAATGTATGTAAATTACTATATAATTATGTGAAATAGTCTTATTTTAAGATGCAGGAATTTAATTTAATTTACAAATACTGAGCAAACTAAATGACACCTAACTGTAGATTGGATATGACTCTTATGCCCTAGTTTTCAATCTCTGACCTATACGAATGTAATTTATAATATGAAGCATTTCCATTTCCTGGAGTCCTAGATATGTGGTGAGTAATTAACTAATTCCTTCGAGCAAACAAAGAGTAGGAAATGGATTTCTGCATATTTAGTGTTTTCCAAATATCACACTGACCTCAGACTATCAGACTGAATGCTATTTTGGGAAGGGTCATGTTTCCTTCTAAGAAAGGGATCTTAGAAAAGAGCCACATGGATTCCTCCTCTTCCAAGTCTTCTTTTCATTCTTTTCTTGTCATTCATAGCTTTGGTGGTCTACTGCTTTCTTTACGTGATGATGCAATGCTGGTGATTACGAGGGTTCCTGGAGCAAGTTTTCACCTCCTGTCCTTCCTCATTCTTTGACCAAACTCACTCTCTTGCCCACATGGGTTATTCCACTAGCGTCTTTTGAGTTAAGAGCCAAGGAGGTTTGTAATTACCCTTTCCTTATTAAAACAAACAAACAAACAAACAAACAAAAAAGCAAAGAAACAGACCTTTCAAAAGTTACATTTTGTTTAATATTTTAAAATCAGGAGCATGATGTTAAAACAATCAGGATGAGGGTTGAAAATTACCTATTGGGTACAATGTCCAGTATTTGGGTGATGGATACGCTAGAAACCCAGCCTGCACCATCACACATGCGATACTTATGTAACAAATATGCACAGGTGCCCCCTGAATCTAATGTTTTAAAAAATATTTTCTAAAAGAATCAGATACTATGTCATGGTCAACTAATTTTTCCACCTTTGCAAATTTTAAGTTTCCAGGCTCCTGTAATTTTGATCTTTTAGAGAGTAATTTTGAGGTGAAAGAATTAGGCTAATCACACTTAGCTAGAAGGTGTGGAAATTCTAGAGAGTTTTGAATGTATCACCTTCCTGTTATTTTTTCTGTACAACCAACTTATTAAAGATGTAAACTGTAGATGCATATGGAGATGGAGATGGAGGTTTAAATTAATACACAGCATTTACTATTACCGACTGCTCTTCTTTTTCCCTTTGCTTCCCATCTCCCCTCAGAATGAGATAATTCATTCTAATCATAAGTGATCTCATGTGTGTAAACTCCAGTGATACAAAAATTGATGATGTATTAGATGTGTACATATATTACTGTGAGATAAACTAGTCCCTTAAGCAATTCATAAAATACATGTAATGATCTTACGCTACACAGCATGCTCATGTTTCCTTGTGACCACGTTTCCATACCCATCCTCACACATATGTTATCTGTGTGATTTCCAGAGGGTGAAGGAAGCTATATCTCCTTGGAGACAACTATGTACAGAACACTGTAATATGCACTTTTCTGAGTTGTCTTGTTCAGTCTTGTTTAATGATATCTTTATTTTCATCTCAGTTTGCAGATGAAGCAATGGTCACAGCTTCTTGTTCCACTGCACATGATCCAGGCCCCTCGATGCTGCCATTACAAGGGCGCTAGTTCTAACGCACACAGGTGCATGCACATGAGCGCACGTGCGCGCGCACACACACACACACACACACACACACACTCACACACATCTAATCTGAAGTGCACAGAATTCTATGCTGGTTTTAGTTTCCTGGGTTTTGTTTGCTTTTTCAGGATCTACTAATGGGGTTGCTCAGACTCCCTGCATGGGGAGACAAACAGTCTAGGACTCCTATCTCCATTCAACATTTCCTTGCAAATAAAATGCTCTCTAAGGTTTAGCCCCCCTGGAAATGTGTTTGCTGGGAACTTTACCAAAAACAATTCATGTTTTGGAACCAAACCTGTGAAGAATACCCCTTCTTTGGTATGAATTCAACAAAAAGTCTACCCTTGGCTTCATTTTACAGCAGGAAACAGCCTGCTTGGTGTTGGTTTTTCCAAAGGCCTCTTGCCCCTTCCTTTGTATGCAGTGGGTCATACAGCCAGGTGCAAGCAGGGGCCCAGAAGAGCAGACAAAACTGACCTTTCACGTTTGGTTTCAGGCCAGTGCATATGGCTCCGAAAAGCCTGGTGACCAAGGCAAACAACTTTTGACCTCTGCCCTCCTCACTTGTGCCTTCCCATTGTGGGGGAGGCATTCATCTCACCCCATGACACGTCTTTTTAAGACAGAGAGACCATGTATTGAGTTATGATGATTATTGTGACCTTCAGTTGTGACCTGTTATTTTATTCCACACAATAAATACGTTGAGTAGATGTGACTTTAAAATCACATATATTATTTATTTTCATGTAGTCCTTAATGTTACCTTCTCATCTTAGTTCCTGTGTCTTTACCAAGTTGTGTTTTACTTTTCTATTTTGTGTTGTTTCTTAGAATCTAGACATGGGGTTGAGGTGGGATAAGGGAGATATTTAGTTCCTGGAACAACCAGTATTGATTAATATGAACGTCAGCACTGCCATAGGCACTAGGAGAAGGGGGAGAGACAAGTGTGGCTGTCATCTGTCCTTAAGGATTTTGCTTCTATGGGAGAAAAGCCTTCTCTCAAATCCAGATGCTGGCATTGTGCACTGTATTAACTGATTTTGCTGCAGTAACAGAAACTCTAAACTTCAGTGGCTTCCAGAAATAAACATGCATTTCTTGCTAATGGGCTGTGTCTCTGCTCCATGTGCCGTTTCCAGACTCAGGATGAAGGATCCCCTCCTATGGAGGGCACCTCATTCTCTTGACAAGGGGCAGACGCAAGAGAACTGGTGGCATCTCAGGATTCTTTCTGAAACTTCCGCCTGAACACAGCATACATCAGGTCTTCCCTCCCCATCCCATTGGGCAGGTGTGTGACAAGGCCACATCCAAAGCCCAAGGGGCAGTGATGTGTACACCACATCCAAGGAAGCCCTGTTCATCCCGTGAAATGGGGCTGCGGCATATAACCCTCTTGGAGGGAAGGGGGTTATATGTAAAAGTGGACTAATATAATCAACTGCATCCACAGAAATCTAAGCGATGTGATCTGCAGGAAATGTCGTGGACAAAGAACGTCTACAGATGGGGGCTCCTGAGGGCAGGTGAAGGCAAGGAGTCTGCATGGCATGCAATGCTGCAAGACAGAGAAAATGTGCAACTCTCATAGGGTTATGAGATTCAGATTTTCTTTAGCCAAACACAGAATCATGGATTGAGAAAGAAGGAAGTCGATGTGGACATCTGTCATTTTGGGGCTACCAGTGTTTCACCCTTCTGAATGGCATTTTCTAAATGGAACTCCACTTCTGAATGGCACCTTCTGCATGGCACCTCAGACTGCCCTGGAAAAATATTTCCTATTTATGATAAAGAAAGGAATGACTTCCCCAAGAAAGTGCACAGCATTGGTCTCCAGAGTTTTCTCAAATGCCCACGCACAGGGCAGCTGGCCAGCTACTTTTGACCCATCCGGCTCCTTTCCAGTATTTTACACATTGAATGGGTGGCTTCCCAGATGGAGGAAAGAGTGATGGCTGCAGCTCACACCCCTCATGTAGCAGAGCTGTCGCACAAGAGGTCCTCCTTCCCTCCAGGTTTTGTGGAGTTTCCCTTCCCTGCCCCCACCCTTTCTCTTTGAGACTGAAGTTGACCAGGGTGATTTCTACAGCAAGAGACTGAAGGGGGCTGCCTGGTACAGGGCCACATAGATCAGAAGAAGGTTGTGATTCCTCAGTATTTGTTTATGCAGGAGTGATGCTTGGCATTGAGAATCAGGAAACATTTGCTGTTGTAGCGAAACAACGAATGACTGAAGGGTTGGGTGGCTTGTCATAGATTAATTGGTGGAATACAAGTATCTCCCACTCTACTGCATGGGTGGGCCTGAGCCAGCTCCAGGAATAAAGGAGGTGGTGCAGAAAGTTAGGGCATTCCGCAATAATCAGATGGTTCTAGATACAGTAGAGACCATGCTAATCAGAATGGGAAAAGTGTATTAGTGGGGGGCAAGCGATGACATCAGCCAGAGACATTCAGCCAAAATTTTGAGTGATGCTTACAAAAGAATTGTAATCGCATAAACAATGATTACAGTAAAATGTTAAATGGAGAAAAGGCACACATTTGCTCTGATATATTTGACTCTAATAGAATAAAAAAAATGATGTACACAAGAGCTTGGAGTGACTTCAAATACAAGTATGAGTGACTATCTTTTTCATTGTTCAACCTTTATGTGGCTTATAAAGGAGGATAAAATCTTTGAAAATTAAAGTTGTTCAAGAGTAGACAACAGAAAGCCAGGGAAGGAATGACTTTATAAACAAAACGCTTTGTGCGGTCCATCTTCAGATGATGTTTCAGTCTGTCCTTTCTCTCAAAGAGATAATACTCCAGGCCTGCCTAAGACAGGCTGAAGTTCTTCAGCTTTAGCCAATCTTGGCTACAGTTAGGATGAGTGAATTTCACCTGGGTAGAAAGATAACATCCGGATTTCTTCAGCTTTCTGTGTATCCTGCTTTGTCTTTTTCTTTATCCCTCAGTAGTAGCTTGTAGCTTCTGTTCAATCGCCAGCAAGGGATGCAACTGTTTCTAAATGTAAAAACAGAAAGACGCGAAGGTTTCCAAATGCTGTGCTGTGGTCTCTTCTGACTAGGAAGAATGCAAGGGGAACAAAACCGGTGCAGGTGGAAAGAGGTGCTACACAGCAGCTGCTGGAAAGCTGAGCGGAGCCCGCCTTCCCTTGCCCCTTGTCACTTGAGGGAAAATCTCCAAAAGCTGCCATAGAATGAGAGGTGGAGCCATTTAGGATGGCAGCCAAACACCTGCAGATCTTCGTGATTACACCGCGTTCTGTGGCTGTAGATGAAAGTCTGGGCGCTTTGTTTTCTTTTTATTGTAACGAATGAATGATGTTGTCGGAGAACGCTTTGAATTTCTACCGACTTGCAAATGAGTATCTTAGCTGAGGTGGACACTGCGTATTTTCTGACAGCTATGGGCTCTATTCTTCAAGGACTTTTGCGTTCTTTGGAAGCTGATGGGTATACCAAAGAAAGCAGCAGAAAGATACCAAAGTGAAGAAACATTAATATATAGAAAGTGACCACATTTATCGTATTCCCTGCGAAAGCAAGATGCTCAAATACACATCTCTGCCACACAACACAGGGGGTATCTAATACACACAGTGGCTGTCACATCTCTTCAATCCCAGGCTGAAGGCCATCACTGCTACCCATTACAATTCTCTGGGTTACTAACCCAGGACTGACCTCATAATGAAATGGCCCCGGGGAGTGAATGCCAAGAAATCAGAGTTATCCAAGATGTGAAGCCTCTTTGACATGCCCTCCTTTAGCAAACCCAGAGTTTGCTGAAACTACTGGCAAAGGGAATGACTTCAAATGGCAGTAGTTGCTAGTTCTTTGTCGATATACATTTGCTCCTTTTTTTTTTTAATTGTCCTTTAAGTTCTGGGGTACATGTGCAGATCTTGCAGGATTGTTGCATAGGTGCACACATGCCATGGTGGTTTACTGCCTCCATCCCCCGTCACCTACATCAAGCATTTCTCCCAATGTTATCTCCCCTCAACTTCCCTACCCCACTGCTGTCCCTCCTCTACCCTCCTAACCCCAACAGACCCCAGTGTGTGATGTTCCCCTCCTTGTACCCAGGTGTTCTCATTGTTCAACACCTGCCTATGAGTGAGAACATACGGTGTTTTATTTTCTGTTCTTGTGTCAGTTTACTGAAAATGATGGTTTCCAGATTCATCCATGTCCCTACAAAGGACATGAACTCATCCTTTTTTATGGCTTCATAGTGTTCCATGGTGTATGTGTGCCACATTTTCTTTATCCAGTCTATCACTGATGGGCATTTGGGTTGGTTCCAGGTCTTTGCCATTGTAAACAGGGCCGCAATGAACATGCGTGTGCATGTGTCTTTATAATAGAATGATTTGCCGGGCGCGGTGGCTCACGTCT